>OY292413.1:2272148-2277148 GCA_958496275.1 Zele albiditarsus | reverse complement strand
TCAGAGTCACCAAAGTAAACGATGGACGGGCGTTAACCCGCCACCGATTGGTTTTGATCTAATAAAAGCGTTCCTTCCATCTCTGGTCGGAACTCCAGTTTGCATGTATTAGCTCTAGAATTACCACAGTTATCCAAGTAAATGTGGGTACGATCTAAGGAACCATAACTGATTTAATGAGCCATTCGCGGTTTCACCTTAATACGGCATGTACTGAGACATGCATGGCTTAATCTTTGAGACAAGCATATGACTACTGGCAGGATCAACCAGGGAGCTTCGTGACAATATACATTGCCATATATCGAAACTTACTCATACATACACAATTTTACTCGTGTACATATGGTGTCAACATTACCGTCGTGGACTCACGAAAGTGCGTCTCCACCGACTAAATGCAACACGTTTTTAAACACTTTACCTTCACTTATAAGTGTACAGACACACGATATCAAAAAATTTGATAGCGCATGGCACACTCTATTCTCATTTTGGAACGTTCTCTCATTGAATACACTTTTATGAAAGTGCACTCTCGCAAGACATGTAATATCGAGCGACACGGCAATATCGTAATATTTTCATTCGCATATAATGCCCATAATCTCACTCGGATTTTAGTAAGTACGATACTCTGTTGAAATTTTAAAAGTGGCAACATTTTGTTAAATGCTATCTCAACTTGTATAAACGCCTTTAGCGATTTACCACATAAGAGCCATTTTTGTCATTGACAGCGACCCGTGGTAGTGCAGCGTTCGTATACCACGAATATTGCTCGTGGCACACTATACATTTGTCCCGAGACGCTTACGCGCTCCGAGCAACTGCTTCTATACTAGTACCGGACGGTGAATTTCATTCCACTCCGATCTGGCACACTAGCACCGCTTGACGGCACGTGAAACTCCGATGCGCCGCACTGTACATTTCTTACCACGAGGCACTTGGCACAACCACGCGTTAGACGTATTATTGAATTATATCAATTAACGCTATAGAAAAAATCGCTATTTATTTCTGGATGAAAATTTTCAATAAAATTGATGATCGTCATTATTATTTCAGTATTTGAATTGAAAATTATTGCACAATTGTTGTTGAATGGCGACAAAAGTGATGTATCACGTAGGTGAGAATTGTCAATATATCATTTACATGTGCGTCATTTTCCAATTTATTTCTAATATTATTGTATAAATAACAACTAAGTTTGAGTATTATATAGCGATAAAAAGATGAATAATTAACATTGTTCATACCGTACCGATATAAATTTATTGTCGTTTCTATGAATTGTTCATACATCAATTCATAGACTATAATTGTGAGTATAATAAAGTTGATGGAACTCTTCAATAATTCGAGTATTTCACAAAGATATTAATATAACAGTGAATAAAATCATGTATTCCGAATAATTCAAAGTATATATTATCTACAATGTTCTTAAACTATGATTTACCACCACACCGTCATTTTCAAAATGATATTTTGAACTGACATTTGAAAGATAAATAATACTACATAGTGGAATTATGATTGGAATAATTGCTCATGCTAATCACTAATGTTATTATTATCGAGTTTTGTTGCTGGCGATCATTAGAACCAATATTTCGATAATAAGAAAAGTTTGATATCATGTAGTTTGATGTAGTGTCACGTCGGTTATGTAAGTGACAATCACTCGTGGGACGTATTACAGAATTGTATCATTTATAGCGATGAAAAAGGTATCAATTAGTTCTTGAACTGAAATTATCAGTAATATTGAATACAGTCATTATTATTTCAGTATTATCTTTGATAATTATCACAGAAATATCGATAAATATATACAAAAATCATGTATCACGTAGGCACAAATTCCTAATGAGCCGACCTCATTCGCGTCATTTTTCATTCTATTTCTTATGTTGTTTAATAAATAACGATGAAGTTTTAGTGTCATAGAGCATTAAATGAATAAAATTATTCATACCATACCAACATAAATTCATTCTTGTTTTCACGTATGTTACGTCCTGATGGAATATTTGTTTGATTATTCATGTCACAACTTGAATGGGAGTGTCGGTAGATGAGAATGAAACTGAAAATACGGGATTGATTTGAAGTTCGACTTGGATTGTTTGATGTTTCCAATGTAGATGTATTCAGAAATAATTTATTTACGTTTTGTTGTTCCGAAAAATGGTAAGGGATCGTTTGCTTGCTACTGTTATGCACAGGTGAATGATTTGGAGGCTAGGTGATGTTCTAGTTTCATTAATTGACATTTAATGGTTCAGTTTATGTTTGTCACTAATCGATTTATTATACTTATGAATTTACAGATATTGAATATACACTGATAGGTTGATTTTCACCGTTCGAGCTTAGAGTTTCCTTTTTGAATTCAAACTGTTGATGCTTGAATTACCTTTCGTCCTGAACCGAACTGATTGAATCAAACGATTGGTGGTTGTGAGGAGAGTGAATGTGAGGTATGAATCGTGAAGTGTGAATCATGAAGGATATAGTGACTGTCTTTGTTGCGGTGAGGTATATATTGTATAGTTAGTGTCGTTATCTATATGAGCTGTCGTTCATTGGATAATTTAGTGTGGTTCGATGTGATTTCACTATGTGTCGATGCCTGTGCGTTCGGACAGAAAGACCAACGTTGCATATTTCGTACATTGCCCTCACGTTGGTCTTGCAATGGAAGCTTCTGTATCAAGGAATGTGATGAAACTTTAGACTTAAGCGGGTGGCGAGACGCTGAAAATTCAAGTTCAGTGTTTTATAAACTATGTGTTATTGTTGAAGGTCAAAGAAATATGTGATGTTGCAGAATTGGTTGATGAATGATTGCTCAATCCAAGGTCAATAATTTATAAAATAAAGAATGTTTATTTGGTATGATCTGGAATCAAATAGTTAACCATGCGCAGTCGCTCTGGATCGTTTGTGACCATAGTCAAATTTCACTTGGGTTTTTCCCAAAAATGAAAAATGTGGTGGAGGGGGGGGGGGCTGTTACCCACCCCTAAAAAAACTTAGTACAGAGAGGGTCCTACAGCGTTAGTTTGGTTGTTCTGCACCATTTCGTATTCGAGCTTCAGCCGATCAAAGTTGGATCGTGGTCACGAACGACCCAGTGCGAGCAGGGTGCTACAAACAGTGTTATCTAGAAAATCATTTTTTTTGAGTCCAGGACGTGTCCCAGAGTGTGTGGAGGTAGGTAAAAACAACAATTGAATTTTTGTGTTATATTTTGCTTCAAAAAAAATTAAAAAATTTTAAAAATATTAAAAAATTTAATTTTTTTTTCAACAATCTGATTTTCTTCAGAATGGCGGAGAGAACGCCGGAAGAATTGCGTCGGATCATGCGGGAACGGACTCGGGAGATCAATTAGACCTGATGATAGTTTCGTATATGTGGTACATGATTCTAATTTTCACTTTATGTTTCAAATAAAATGTATCGAAATTAGTTTTATAATTATTGAAACACAACCCCGAATTCTTTAGATATAAGAAAAACTCATGAGCTGCATTAATAAAATGTCAATTTTTTTGTTCGAAGCTGATTGTCTACAATAATAAGTCAATATATTAGAAAATCAATCGCGTGGATTCGACGACAAGCATTGGCCCGTGACCATTCCACTTCACGCTATAGATATACTAGCAATAGTCATTTTCATTGCATATCATAAATGAACTAACAATGCAAATAATCAAGAGAAATAATCATCTATTCTATCAGAAATTTAAACACAATTTATTACTGAATTTATAATATAATAGGGTAACTTGTGAAAATTTTTCATACCGTCCGAAGGCTGCGTGGAATTGGTTATCGTTATATAAATGATAGCTGACAAAAGTTGATATCAACTAACTATGGCCGAACTTGCACCTACTGCACCAGTTTCGAACTTAGAAGTTTTATAAATATATAGACAAAATTCGAGAAGAAAAGTTGTATCACGTAAGTAAACCACATTACAAATTATACTCAATATATCTATTTTTCAAATAGACTATGAATATTCATTCAGCATTAACAGATAAATTACAGTATTGTATTGTATTGGATTAATAACATGAGTCATATTTGAAAAATATTAATTTTTCATCAATTTTATTTAATATTTGTCCACATACATGTAAGGGAAGCTACGTGAGAATTTACATGGCGATAACATATGCAGACACTCCAATGAGTGGTATAATAAACAGCATACTCTAGATCCCATGTGATCGATAACTCGAGTCCTAAGAAGAGATCCTGTGCATGATATGCAGTGACAATTACTATCGCAAGTATATCTATAGCGTGAAGTGAAATGGTCACGGGCAAATGCTTTCCGTCGGATCCGCGCAATTGATTTTCTGATATAAGTCACTTATTTTTGTAGACAATCAGCTTCGAATAAAGAAATTTACATTTCATTAATACATTTTATGAGTTTGTCATATATCTGAAGGATTCGAGGTTGTGTTTCAATAATTATAGAAATCATTTTAATACATTTTATTTGAAACAAGAGGTGAAAATTAAGATCATGTATCACATATATAAAACTGAATTCAACTCGTTTCCGCTCTAACCCACTCCAAATTATTAATTTATTTATTCTTTTTACATTTTATCAAGTTCAACAAAAGACACATCAGTTTGTTACTCCTATAGTGACTTGCCACTATATCTGACTACATGATATCAAATTTTTTTACATTATCAAAATATTTGTGATGGTTGCCAACAATAATACTAGATAATAATTATATTAGTGATACCATGATGGATTATTCCAATCATGATTCTACCTTATATTATTATTCAGCTTTTGTTTAGCTGCGGCTAAACAAAAGCTACAAAGACAGACAAAATAAACAAACGAGAGGCGTCGTGGGACACCCGGTAGACCTCACATTCACTCTCCTCACAACCACCAATCGTTTGATTCAATCAGTTCGGTTCAGGACGAAAGGTAATTC
>OY292413.1:2207148-2259648 GCA_958496275.1 Zele albiditarsus | reverse complement strand
TTTAAACAACTTTTTATAAACAATTACAAATGCAAAAAAAAACACGGATATTTTTTTTTTCGATTTGCCTATGAATGGCGTTGTTAGTTTTGCGCTATCTAGCCCAGGTTCTGCTTGGGCTTTAATGGGTTAATGCTGTGAATTAAAATGATAATACCACATAAAATAAATCCATGCGTTAAAATTATGTGAGGAATCATTAAAAATTTTTAAATTAAAATTAGGCTTCGACATAATAGGAATTCAGGATTTCAATGATGGACCATAGTCATTTTAATTGCAGATGAATTGTTGACTATCCCATCGGATGAATTTTTATGATATCGCGAGATAATTCAAATTCCCGAATTCACATTATGTACATAATTTCAATTCTCTATCCTTCAGGCCCGGTTTTATGAAGGATAATCACGATTAGCTAATCCTGACAAGCAATGGCGGCTGAAATTAAGTTCTCCCACCGAAGTCTGAAACTGAAGCGCCACGCAGTGGGGTTCTTCGCCACTACAGTTTGAAGCCTCTTCGAGTGCAGCGAGTTTATCCTAACCTCAAATATGTTAATTCCCATTATTGAGTATTATAAACAGAAGTACCCAAAATCGTCCAACGCGCAGCTAGGGGCACCAGGGGCGATAGGAGAAGGGACTCAAGGTAGGAGAACTTAATTTTGGCCGCCATTGCTTGTCAGGATTAGCTAATCGGGATTATCCTTCATAAGACTGGGCCTCAGTGTTACCAGAGATGAGTAGACTCTACTCATCTCTGGTGTTACGGTTTTTGAAGTATACAACTCGTCTAGGGATTTTAGGCGAACGATGAAAGTTACGATGGCAGCCCTGCGAAAATTCGGAAATTCGGGATTTAAAATTATGTATATGTGAAATAAAAACAAAAGGGAATATACTATCTCCTTAATAAAACATATTGGATTCATTGTACTCGTAAAATATACGTTAAATATGATTTTTGTGATATTATTTGGGTTATCTAGATAATTCAAAGAAAATGACGAACATATTTAAGATGGAAAAATCTGCGTTTATGTGAACCTCATGTCCGATGTTTGGGTCACAAGCCACCGCATGAATGGTCGTTTATCTCATAACGATGACTCAAAGGCATCTCGTAAAACGCTGTACATTGTTGCTCAAATAACATATACAAATCGATTCAATTCGACAAACTACTCATTATTATGTCAAAGTATCTATTCAATAAATCGATGGTATGAACATAAAAATTTTGACATGTGATATTGTCTGCGGCAAGTAAAAAGCTTAGTTTTGTATCAGATATAAATTCGATGAGTGTTGATATTATTTCTCCATAAATTTTTTAAATATCATGACTTTTCCGGATTTTTATAGGTCCCCGAAAAATTGCAATATGTGCCATGAATTACACTAAGGCTGCGAATGTGAAGAAAATAAATTTTCGTGAATTGATGAATATCAGGATATTGGAAAAGGAGAGGGCATTGCCATCGCGACATTTGGATTCGAAAATATATGTCTAGAATGAATCACATTTATGTTGAGAAATTCGATAATCGGAAAAAAATACATGGCAGTCTTGACCACTCGCATTAATCCGACCTCTTGTGACAATTTGATCTCTCAGAAAATTTTCCCTTGGAATATCCCGACGTAATATCATATTCATTACGGCGCGTCTGACTCGCCTTCTTCTTGGTGCATCGTTCCCGATTATGTTTTTGAAAGTAAAAGACATCATCACGACGTTTAAACCAGTTAACACAACATAATGAAAACCCAATTGAGTATCGACAGCAAAATAAAAATATCCTTGTGTCTCTTGTATTGCGTCTGTTGTTCCAATGAATCAGCTGCTTGTCCGCTGCTCTCCAACCATATCAAGAATGAATCGAATCGTTTCCGTAACGACCAATCCTTGCGGACTCTGTGAACACTCTTCGTTAAGAAGACGGGTTTTCGCGAGACATGTAATTTGTATTCGAATGCAATGTGCCGAAAATTCTTTATGTCAGTGATATAGGCAGCTGTATATCTTCCAATATTTTTCCTGCACCCACCTTTGTTAAAAATCAATTTTTCCCTCAATGTTTGATCGGTAAAGAATGGATCCAATTCACAGCATCCATCGATAATATAACCAATAGTCGTGCAATGGATGTTCAGATATGTTTCGTTGATTATATGAAAATGCCAACAGTTTGCAATCATCTGAATATAGTAAGTTTCCAATGATATACTCATCTCTATTCAACCTATTAAGATTGTAAATACTCATTGTATCAATTCATTTCAATGTCTTGTTCATTTTTTAAGACAACTTATCCATGACTTCAGGAGTCACTAGCCAATCGATTACTTCGTTTCTGGAAGGTATTCATGTATTTGATCACTAAACACCGCTAGTTATATACGGCGAAAATTTGTTGCTGGTTTGTTGAACTTGAAAGAGTGTTGGAATAGCTCATGAACATTGTGACTCCTATGAACAGGTAGAAAATAGATGCAATCCCCCTACTCTCAGTGACCAATTGCTGGCAGATAATTGTCGCGTTCATGATAAATTCAGTTGTGGACGAAGAGGAGGGCACATGTCCCCTTCCTAATTGGATACGAAATGAACCAATGAAGAATAATTTGGTTGCATACACAAAATTTTATTAATTCACTGATAAAACGTAAAATATGTCAGAATTATTGTAAGATTGAATGTATTTATGATGATTTCATATCACAATAATGAAATAAATGAATCAGTGAAATAATTTAGACCGAAGCAATCTAATGTGCTTCTTGGAATTTTACTGAATTATTATCGTACGTATCGAATTTTTTTAAACTCAATACGTATAAAAACTCTTTTTTTTTCAGCAGACTCCACTTATGACAATTGTTTATCAGTCAAGTGTTATAAAAATATGCGCACAAATTGATACTTTTTGCATCGTGAATTTCACAACGTAAATATGCACTATTAAGATTTTATTATGGGATGAAATATTATAAGCATAAAAAATTCATTGAATAATGGAATGAGTCTGAATCGGTGACAATTGATTCTGAACAATGAAATACTTATATTTCTTTTCATTCATACATCTCAATAATTCAATTATAAGTAGTCTTAGAGATTAATATTGAAACGGAAGGGAAAACGATTGACTGAGGATATGTAGATTATGTTTATAAAGAAAATGGAATCTAGTTGAGAAGAAACTTTCTCTAAAAAATAATACGTATCATAGTTAATAATTCGGTAGCAAATAGCTTGTTTCGTTGCTTGTTCGAAGTCATTCATATCTCAACTGAAAAATATCCCCATATCTTCTTTTCATAGCTGTTGTTAAATAACTTCTGATAATGTTTTTCTTTTCTCGATTTTGTTGAGACTTGAACTCGACCGTATATTTTCCGGGGTCTAGATTAACAGCTGATATCGTCTGAGAAGTTCACACCAACCTTAAAATCGTAGCTTCCAATTCCATTAACATATTGATGATTGATGTAAATATGACGTATCAATTATAGCATGATAAAAAGTTATAAAAACGGATTGAGAACTTTACCGGCTTAGATTTAATTTCATCGGAATCTACAATGCATTTTCACTCTATTAGACATAGAATTATGCGATTGTGAGTCTTTTCATTCTCTTACGTTGCTAGTCTTATTGACAAACTATTGGAGCTCCAACTTGAGTATGCCATAGTGCGAACGCGATTTTCGCTACCCCACTTAAAAACATATCAGTACATAAAGCAGAGATATTGCCGGAATGATGGGGAGACTGCAAGCAACGAGGCAGAAACCTGGTAGTTAAAAAAATAACCAACGCAGAGAAAAACAGTGAGAAAATGATTGTGAAAATTATACTTGCATTATTGTCGATGTCATTTGTTCATGGTAAGTTTCTTTAACGTAATGAAAAATTAAATTCCATTTTCCAAAACATCTTCATGAATCTTATAAGATTCATGAAGTATATATATATACTTGCTGTTAACGTACGTAAGACATATTATGCGCCGTTGTAGCTGGGGATTTCTTCCTATACCACAATTATAAGTCTTAATCGGAAGTATCCTCACTTATATTTCTTCTTTTACATTTCACAAGTTATCATATAAATTTGTGAATAAATTCCCGGTCAGATCAGAAATTGAATTATACAAATTTTAATCCGGAATACTTACCACTGCTCATCAGAGTTTAGTCACGAATTAATATGACGACTTAATCCTGTTCATGGTTTTGAATATCAGTAGTATAAAAAAAACGTAAACAAAAAAACTACAACTGTTTTTGTGCATATTTTTCGCAATTGTACATGAAGATTTGTATGACTTTCAATAGAAGGAATTTGATGTTAAACAGGAATAAATTCAATAAGCGTAGATATGCAAGAACGGCAAGAGAATGTATTGAAATTACCAAGCGACTCTACTACCACTTCATTCGTTTATACTCACGTTTTCATCTTTCTAACACAAAAAGAGATTCATTTTTTATTGTGGCATAGTAAAAATGCGATAGGAACTATTTGACATAAACGTTTCTTGCTAAAACAAATGATAAATAGGTTAGAATTATCATCCAATTCATCAACGCGTATAGTAAAATATATGGACCGATTTGAAAGACGCGACCATGTCTATTATTTTTTAGTTTTCATTTCGCACAATTAACAACGACATAACGTCACGGATTGGAATGAAAATACTTACCGAGAATAGCGATTTGAAATTTTTGTCATATAACATGAGTATGGAGGACATTATTGCTTGGAAGTGAATACGATTTTTTCATTAATTGATTTATTTGTAGCCCAGGTTAGAAGTGATACTAAACCTGCTGCATTAGTGTCTCCCACTCATCAAAGCATCACGCAACAATGCCTCGACTGTATATGCGAAGCCTCATCCAAATGCGATCTTAAATTAGAATGCAAGAATGGTGTATGTGGTCCTTTTAGCATTTCATGGAGCTACTGGTCCAATGCCGGAAAATTTACACTAAATCATGAAAATCCTGATAAACCCAGTGATAACTTCCTCCCAACTATTCATATTGTTTTACATAACTATCGCGAATATTCTCAGATTCTAATTGAATGCTTTATTCGAATAGCGTATGCCCATTGCGCTAACGATATTACTTGTGCTACTAAGACTGTCCAGGGATATATGGATACTCATGCCAAGGTGGGATCATTACTGTATACGTAAAAAAAATGATACCTGTTCTAATTTTATTTGTAATTGTATCTATTATTCAAATAATTATTTATTCGTTTCATAGGACTGCAATGGTGATGGTTTGATAGATTGTAACGACTATGCACGCATTCATCATCTAGGTGGTCATGAATGCGATAAATCCGGTGACCCCGAATATATGCAAACATACCAATCATGCATGCAACGTGTCAACGATGTTTAATTCAACAATTATTCAAACACTTTAATGTAAAATGTTAAAAAATTATTACATATTTGATTGAACTTAGAAGTGATTATTGATAGGAACATATGTATATCGTGTCTCCATAACAATGTGTATGTTAAAAATTTCGCATTGTTTATGTAGTTATATGGAATTGAATGAAGTCAAATAAAAGTTACTGTTACGACGGAGTATTTCGAGTATGGGAAGAAAAACTGACGATTCGCGAGGAAAATAAGTGAACCAATCACACAATTATCGAAATTGTTTTCAATTGCATGCATTATCGGATAAGAATTTCATTGAAGAATAAACTATAACTAATTTTTATACATATGTTTTTTCGATAGCTATACGGCCTTTCTATTCAGTCTTATCTTTGTATTTAGTATTAATAAAATATCTATCGTTAATTATAAACATCATATTAAAAATAAATACCGCCAATTGTCATAATTCTTTCCCAATTTATTATTTCTATTTAACTATGTTATAAGTTGTACTAGCTAACTGACTTTACGTCATGTACACTCCAATAGTTGTATATCAAGAGCAATAATAAATAGAATATTAGAGCAATTATTTAACACTTGATGAAAATTTTCGATAATATTTAATAATTCAAATAGCCGTATGATGGACGATGGGGGGTGCTTGGGATGTATGTATATGTCAGTATACACAATATTTTCGTTAATTCACCAGTCTGGGACAAACACCCAAATTGCTTAGTAGGCAAAGTTCTTGAACAGATTTTGAGGAGGTTATCGCTGGTTCAACTGCAGTCAGTAGGGGCATATATTTTCCTTCGAGCTAGTGTGCTGATTCCGAAAATAATACATGTGTAATTAATTAATTCATGTTGGACGTGCTGGTGGACGACATGAATTTATTTCATTCATTCGAGAAGGATCTTCATAATTACCTATCGATCATTAACAATATAATTCGGAAATACATAATAAAAAGAGTTCACTCGGCATATAATATACATTCATTTACTCTATGTTGATGTGTATACATATAGATATATGCGTAAATATTCCGTTTACCCGTTCATTTATACAATTATTCGGTAATTTCTCTTTCTCATTTATTATATTTTCTTTCATAATTAATTATCATTAATTTCCCGAATAAAAGAAATATTAAGTAATATTGTATAGAAACTTTATATGAATTTACTTCGATTAGTGAAATGATGAATTTAATTTAAATATAAATTCACTGTATTTATGATGAAAAAAATGAAAGTTAGTAATAAAACATTTCTTACAGTTAATACAAGTGTTTCGACTAATTATCCAGTCATAATCATTTTATTTCTCTGTTATTTTGAAATTGTCGACTTCTTAACTACAGTATTCATAATGAAATGAACCATATTTCATACAACATCCTTATTTATAATTATTCATTGATGTATTATTTACATTCATGTGGTGCGTAAAATCATGAAATTCATAATTTTTCCAAATTCGAAATTCAACTCGGGATGAAATCTATTAAATGACGTCCACCAGTCCCACAAAGTTAGAAACAAAAGCCAAGGAAGCGCTGGACTACACTGAAAAATCTCAACAATATTCCACACAACAGTCATTAATATAAATAAAATTTGTACAAATCAACTTACATATTGAATACGAATTTAACCTAAAAAGTTCGTTTATTCTCATTAGTCTATTTTCTTTTTCATTCACATTAGAAAATCATTCTCCCAACAATTTCGCGAGTTGAGATCCCAACCATCACGAAACTTATCGAACGTATCGACAAAAATCAAAAATTAAACTGCAATCGCTCTTAAAACGGCCAATGGCTTCTCGTTTGGGAACTTCTTGCCCATTCAAAACCATTCAACGACAACTTCACGTCAAACAAACAAAGAACCATCCGATAAACACTATACTAACAGCATAATGTAAAAAAAAAACAATGTCGATATTATTTTAACCTAAAAAAAAAATGTTACATTCCCCCATTACTTTAAACACACAAACACATATATATATATTTATAGATACATGTATACATTGACTGAAACAATAAAAAATAAATGTTAAACTATAACCTCCCACCATTCACAATTCACCATTTCATTTCCAATGTAATGACTCATAAAAAAATGTTGCCATTGTATGATGATAATGAACACGCACATACCATATGCGTGAATGATTAATGCATATATATCTCCATGTTCCCACCCACATACATTTATACAACGCGCACCGTATTATACATCATAGAGTAGTATTTGTATTCCGTTTTCATCGGGGCAGGCTTTGAAACTGCTTCCCAACTCATCTGCAAAGGTAATCTATCTCTTTATATATATATACATATATCTACACGATCTACACACTTTACACATGCGCATGCACATCAATATATATATATATATATATATATATATTGAAATATTTGTATGTATGTATGTATGTATGTATTACTAATCGTCGACAGTGAAGTCTATAACCAACCAACAAAACCAACCAGCTGTGCTTATGAAACTCTGATTCGTTTATGTAGGTATCTACTATTTAATCATCATCATCATCAACCACCGAGTTATCTTGCAACAGCCAGAGAGACCTGATAGCAAATATTGTTGGTGTGTGTGTTTGTGCCGGCAGTTGACAGCAAAAACCATAATACTAATTGTTGAGCAACAATGGTTGTTAAAATCTACATATCAGGCATCAGCGGTAATAAGGAAGTGAGTGGAATAAAAATTAAATTTCAATGTGAAATAATAATGGATATATAATTTTATGTATTACATTATAAAATTAAAATGGACCTTGGACGGTGGGCCAACCCTGGGTCGATTGTGGGACCTCTCTTTTCTCTTGTGACATTTCATGATCCATACATTGGGTGTATCATATTACATTGTGATGGCCTTCTTGTATACTTTTTATTCTTTATTGGAAAAAATTTGGTGCTGGTATATTAATGGTATTCGTTCCTTTATGGATGATACAGTTTTTTTTATCATCTTGTTATTGCATTCAAATTTTTTTTTTTTTTGGTTAGAAGTTGATACTGATTCACATATTTATTTTTATATTCGTACATTTTTTGTGTTTATATTTTTGTTTGATATTGGTTTTGGGTTCGGTTTTATTTTTGCAAGACAAAAGTTTATTTGTGAGATGGAGAAGAATTGAGTGGAATAATATGTATGGTTCTATTGGTGAAAACAGATTATTATTTTATTACCGTTATAATAATGATGATGATGATACACGTTTCAATTAAATAAAAACAAAAGCGGATATATTTGCGCAATTGGATTGCCTAGGTCAACTATTAATGTATATTAGCTTGTTGGCAGACAATGGATTTAGAACTGAAATGTACACGTGTCATTGATGAGTACCTGTTATTTTTTTCCCACTCGAAATGGCGCTATTTATTCAGTATAATCCGATTAAGCGATGGATATATATGAATTATATTTGATTGTGAATTGTTTTTTGTGTGTTATATAGGTAAAGAAACGACAACAGAGAGTACTCATGATTTTAGACAGTAAAAATGTTGAATACCAAACAATTGATATAACGGAACCGGGCAAAGAAGATGAGAAAGAATTCATGCAAGCCAATAGCACTGTTCGGGACAGCAAACATCCATTGCCACCACAAATATTTAATGACGAAGATTATTGCGGAGTTAGTCAACCATTTTTAATCGTTCATTTATAATTGAAACAAGTATATATAATTGTGACTGATTTTATATATATCAAATTGATAATTATTTATTCATGCAGGACTATGAAGATTTTGATTTAGCTAATGAATTAGATGAATTGGACAAATTTTTGAAACCGGCAGGGCTTGATTCTGCGGCAGATTTAACAGATGAGAAGAATAATACTGAAAGCAATAATATTCGACAAAATGGAAATGCATCGAGCCGGGAGGTCAGATCGAATTTATATTGTCAACATATAATTTTAATTCTCGCTAATTTAGTTATTAATACAAAATGGTGCTATTTTTAATTTGTATTTCTGTTTTTAGGCCTCCACTGACAAGGATGTGAGTGTTGCCCACTCCGAAAGGTGAACTTTAACAAGATTGGATAGTGCAAATTAATCACTTTTCTTTATCTTCTTTCTAAATATTCTTATAATTCAACAGTGGATTGAATGAGCGACAAGGATCAATGGCTGACGCCGATAATGATGATGAAATTGATAAATCAAATTCTGAAGATATTGACAAGACAACGAAATCAGTAGCCGATGGCGACTTCGAAACTGAGGAATTAGAAGACAAAACTGAGGAAAAGTCTGATGAACAAGAAAAAGAGGAATGAAAAAAAATTGTATGTGTAAACGGGTAAACGGAATATTTATATATATATTTGTTTGTGTACACGCAAGTATGGAACAAATATATGTATATTATTCACGACATAAATTTTTTTCGTTTTTAATTTTGGAATTATATTCCTATTGATGGATATTTTTTATCATGAAGTCTTATTCATTTGCAAAGACTAAATACGAAGATACTGCCATCGAAAACAGTATATATAATACATATTGTTTATTTTTTAAAGGACAAATTATTATTCATATCTGAATGCAATTAAAAATATTATTAATAATTGAGTGATTGGTTGGTTCATTATTTCTTTGCAAATTATCATTCTTTCCCCGAAAAATCAAAATGCAGAAAAAAATTTTTGTTTTAATTGTAAAATCATACAAAATCAAAACGATTTCCTTCAGAAATTTCTATCTATAAAATTACACTATCGAATATCGTAACGAATATTCATTTACTCGCTCAACAAATATAAATATATATATATTTCACAAATACGCATTCAAGTTCAGTGTATAGAATGGAAAACTAGTGATGATAAAATGGAACAGCGGCCTGGTTTATGAAATGTTTTCTAACTGATTTTCCCTTAGTGAAAATGCTTCTCCAAAGCATCCATTACAATATGTGTATGCGCTCTATAAGCGGAATTCCCACGATGCGAGACAAAATAAATACATATATACAATTCATTATACTAAATAGAATTAAAAAAGATTAATTACTTGTATTTCAAATTAGATTTAATATCATTAAGGAATTGAAAAATTTTCTAGATGTACAATTTTCATCAATGATTGTTAGACAATATTACTGTTGTTAATTTCAATGAGCAATGCAAATTTTTTTACATATGTATTGGAAAACATAACATATGCATATATTTATATGATAAGGAATATTGTATTCCAATACGATATTGCTGTTATATTGAATGATACATTTGCTTTTAAATATGCGATCATCATTCAAGAAAAAAAAAACAAGATTAAGATGCCTCAAGAACGTTGAAACATTTTCCAAAATCTATTCGTTGTTCTGTTCTTTTGATCACATGATGATTCGCATGCTTCCTGAAAAAAACAATTTAAATGTCGTTGCAGTTTATCAATGATAAATAATGTTGCTTTAGATATACGATGCGTATTTATAGGTATTGGAATAAAGCGAATAAAAAAGAGAGAAAAATAAAGCAATCCACATTTTTTGACGAATTTTCATTTATTGTATATCCTCATTTGGTTACTCATCACAATGTTTCATTCTCCTTCGATCCTGACCATTCATTTTTATTCAAATTATGATTCTATATAAAGCACCGCAAATATATTTATGTTCTATTTTAATAAACTAAAATAATATATATGTATGTGTAATATATATATATACCCCGAACGTACTCAAATTACTACAATATAATACCATTATTATTCTATCCACTGATTCGTTCAAAACAAAAGTAATAAACAAATCAATATTTTATTTTTCTTTCAAATATTCAATCATACTTCCCAGGTAAGTAAGATGATAAATTATCAGTTCTAAATCATATTTAAGTTCTATATACATAAGTTGTCGTAGATGACTTAAGAAATTGAATATTTTAGATATATCCATGTATAAATGCTCGATGTTACGAAATATTCGAAAAATAATTGAAATTCATTGAATAAGAAAAAGAGTGAGTGATTATTATGCATTGTTATTTGTACAAACGGTATTACGCTATGACATATCAGTGACATTGCGTGATCGTATTCAAATTTATGAACAGGTAAACTATTATCATATTATGCGAGAAAAAGAATTGAAATTCTATCACTTGATGTTATTCTATAACAATGATCTATTTTTGGACATTTATTTTTGTAGTTATAAGTACATTTTAAATTTAATCGGTAATTTGTTTTCTTAATCGTCCTCATAGTTGTTTTGCAATGATACGACGATATAATCCTGCTTGTAAATTATTTATACACGAAAGAATATATATTTTTTGTTGCTCGATTTGTATTGATGTGATTCAAATTCAATATTCAAAGAAATTCAATGTGTATTAAAACTAATAAATAAATAGATTCTATGTCCCATAATCACGAGGAAAATAATTTTTTTTTTTTCAAATGTCGGAATTTGTTTTGCAGGCTCAATATCAATGCAAATAATTTTCATAAAGAGATACGTGGACTTAAAATTATAAAATAGTATATTACAAACTATTGAAGGCATAATATATAACTGTGCGTTGGTGACAGTGAAAAGAAACATTCATAACAAGAATATCTTACATATAGTTTGATAATCGATTCAAATTTTCCTGATAAATTTATCACAAAAAAAATACCGAAATAGTTCGATCAGAAAAAATAATATTAATACTCTACCTTGCATTTCTGGCTCTACTTTATTCAAATACTTTCAATAATTAATCGAGCTCTCACATGATCCTTTTTCCCATATCACCATGGTGATATTTAACATGATTCGGATATTTCAATAAAAATTGTTATTACACTAAAAAATATTTATGAAAACAATGTGTCACATATCATTGTAATAGTGTCGATCGGCAGATTGATAAGACAGTATTAGATGTTGATTAATAATCAATATAAAAGAAAGGCTTTCCCTTTTTTTTCGTTCGTTGTAAATATATCGCGCCTTCAGTAGTTTGTTTCTTTTCTCTTATAAGATTTATATGCCTACTATTTCTTAATTAATTAACCGATAGATCTATATTACATTATAAACTAATAATTAATGTTATAAATTCAGTCCGTACCAAAGTATTTTTGTCCAAAATGATTTGGAGCAACGTTATGAATTTCCGACGTTAGAAATTTCATCTGCAACACATTGGTACAAGTTGTTTTATATTTCTGATTTAACTGCATTTATTTCCTCAATTTTATTCAATGATTCTTTTCAATTCATCTCGTTTTTGCTAGATTGAAAATATGAGCAGAATGTGTTTCTTTTTCTTACCTTAGGAAAAGCGGTGACTAGAGTTTTGGCAGCTGGTGGTGTGCAAAATAAATTAGATAAGATTATATTCTCTTCTAATACATGATGTTCTTTCAAAACGGCAATGGCTTTTATAACAGTATTTCCCGTGCCTGTTAAATTCAAATAAAACCAAATTTACTTCATAATGATGTTTAATTTTCCCGGTATTAAACATTGGAAAAATCATTTTTCTACTCACTCATTATTGGATACATCAATAAAACTTTTCGCTCAGCTATATCGTCAGGAAATTTGGCATATACAACCTTGGCTTCATGGGTATCTACATCACTTTCAACTAATATCTTTCCAATTCTTATGCTGCGACAGCAATCTCTCAAACCCTATGAGAAAAATAAAAAAGAATATTGAAATTGGAATTAAAATTGTAAAGATTATTTATCAAATAAAGAAGTTTATTAAAGGGGATCCATAGCAGGAGTGTTTTCACGAGGTAATCGAATGAGCGCGCATTATTGAAAGTTGTACGAAAATAGTCATGAACTGCAATTCAATTTATTTTTTTTGGTTGCAAAAACCATGAAATTTTACGCAGCCCAGAATATTCGTCTAAGATGTCATACGGTTTGTGCCGACGATTCCGAATTAAAATTGATGACGCAATTTATTTTCAATAATCTACATGAGTATTCTATCGTTGTTACCGAAATAATTCTGAAACGAAAAACAGTGCGATCATTCTAGCACCATAATCCCGGTATTGACGAGTTTCTGCAAATGAATCACGCTGAAAACATCCATCGAGACTACAATATCCTTTTAAAAAATTAGAATTAAACATTAACCACGACCAATTAAAATTTTGGCGATAATTATGTCAGAAAATTAATTTAATTAGATTCAATTACTGAATATCAATTTTCTGAACTAAATTCATTGCGTTCAGAACATACGTAATGATATATTTAAACGTATCAGACAATAGTGAATGGAGCAATCCATTTCATATAAAATTAAAACGATCTATAAGCATACAAAGTAAAAAATTAATTCAAATAAAAAACATCTATTCATAAATTCACAACAATATTCAACTTGCGAATATTTTACCTGCTCCATTGCTTCACCACTTCTAACTATCGATACACCACAATTTCCTTTTTGATATTTCAATCCTTTATAACTCGCACCAGTCGGTGTTGTTATAACGTATTTGGTAAATGGTAATTGATTCAAACTTTCCTCAATAACAAGCCGAATCTGAGAAACAGAAAATCCCCACATTAAAAAAAATCAAATCAATAATAAAAGACAGCTAATGATTAAATTTGACATTCTAAATTTTTCAATACTGTCTACTTGGCACCATTAACGTGACTTTTCATAATTCAATTCAAATTGTTCCAATGAATATCTTACCAAACGATCGGCGTAAAATTTAAAATCACTCCTGGATGTATTTCTGCAACAATAATAAACGAAAATAATGGTAAATAATTATTAATAAACCTACAAGTGTATATATATATATATGAATATAATTAATATCACATGCAACCGCGTGCACTGGTTCATATGCACACTCACTTGTCTCGCAATATTGTTTGTAATTCTTTCACTTGATCATTTGTCGCGAGTATTTTTAAATTCGACCCATATTCATCAATTGCATCGATATTATGATCATTGAGATGTTTTTTCACAGTGGTAGTAGTATCAGCAGCACCCATATTATTGTATTTTTCAATTCAAATTGGCTTATGTTTCCCTTTATACTCTCGACTCTTCACTAATAAACTTCCATGAGCCGGCCACGAACCACGTTCTTCTTATCTTCATCCCCACCCATCAAAAATTACACGAAAGAATCGAAAAAAATTCACGTGAAATCAAACTCGAACAATTAACTTGGGAATACTCGATCTCGAACTACCGATTTACGAGAAATCGCACTCGGATGTATGTATCGATACCACTGGAAAGCTGCAACCGCGTGATTGGTCAATCGGTTTTGGCCAATCATGCATTACTTTTCAGAAATAGGCGCCAAACAACACATAATAGTCGTTCTTCAGTTGACTGAATGAATTCTCATGATTATTGTAACGTATAATTGATGAGCTATATAAGTTTTCAATTGAAATAACGAAGGACATAAATTTTACATATGTCATGCCATCAATATTGACAATATGGAAGGACAACATTTCAATGGCACTTCAGTCGGAAACGTCGATTCAATCATTTACCCAGCACTTATGGAAATTAATGTGCCAAAAGCATGTGAATAAAAAACGTTCACACACGTATCAGTATTTTCTGGGAACAAAAAAAAAACATATCAGCGCATGCGCATTTTAGGACACGCAGGCAAACACACAAAGCCGATTATATATGTAGGTACGATGTATACTTGATATATATAAGATTATCTTTACTTTTCATCTCTCATCATTAAGAATCAAAGTAATTAACCACAAAAATAACATATCATTTTCATAAATCTGCTCATAACCTCATAATGTGACTTGAGAATAATATAAGAGCATAAAAAATTACTCAAATAAAAATTGCAACATAACCTCACAAACAGTTTAACTAAAACGTATAGGCGGTAAATAAATCCAATTCAAATTTATGGCTATATATAGTTGATATATGCGGCACATACACACATATTGGGAATCATATTACGCATATTTGTAACTGGCGCAATCAGTATTGAGAGCAATCAGTTGTACGCTATGTTTCCCTATCTCATTTTCTTTTTGTTCCATCTCACTTTATCTTACCAAACTCTCTATCCGTTGCGTTGTGCGCCCGCCCCCTTAACTTTTTAGTTGGAACGATATAAAAGACAGTAGTGCATCACACATATAGACATCACACACACAGCCACTGCAGCAGGCATCAAAGCAGTACAGTTTGGCAGAGTCGGCGTAGCTGGTTATAGGGGATAGGCACGTACGAGGCAGCGGGCACACACATCGTATCAAGGGCTAGTACCTACAGGGTCCCCTCTCAATTAATTATTAATTTATTTATACGGGTTATACGGTCCAAAGAAACAATATGGTATAATTTAGCTCATACACAATTTTGAAAAATTATTACATTATACAATTAATATAATAAACAAATTATACACCGTATGCCGTACACGGTTGGTATGCCGTATATACGGAATAGTCGTGCATCAAGTAGCATCATTGAATTTTGTACACGGGGTTAGCGCCTATACAAGTCGCTCAAAGATGACCATAATTGTCTTTCTCATCGACACCTCGGCCTCCATGAATCAGAGGGCTTATTTAGGAGGACGCCCGACACTCCTCGATGTTGCTAAAAGTGCAGTCGAGACATTTGTTAAGGTATGATAGCAGTTTTTTTTTTTTTACTGTTTGCCAAATGATGGGAGATTAGACGGAGTATATAACCTCACTTTTCTTCCCATCCGACGGACTGCTAACTTTTGATGATGATGTTGGCCTTTTTCATATTTATTTATATTTATACATTTTTTTATTTATTTTTTCCACATATTTATTTCAGGTGAGACAGAGGTCACCTGAGAGTCGTGGTGATAGATATATGCTCCTAACATTTGAAGATCCACCGCAAAATATAAAAGCAGGGTGGAAGGAAAATTTAGCGACATTTATGAATGAATTGAAGAATTTACAATGTGTTGGTTTAACAACATTGGGCGCAGCATTGAAACATGCATTGGATGTATTGAATATAAATCGTATGCAATCAGGAATTGATACGTATGGACAGGGTAGATGTCCCTTTTACCTGGAGCCTTCTGTCATTGTATTAATAACTGATGGTGGGAAATATACTACTACAAGTGGAGTACATCAAGATGTACGTTTCATTAATATTTCATATTTGTCATTATTCATTGGCTTATTTATTATTATTTTTCTATTTCCTTTTTCACTATCGATTATCATAAATTTTTTATTAGTTTGTGGAAATTATTTATTATTTATTTTTCTCGTTTTATTTCTTTGTTATTCTCTAGTTCACATTGCCAATGCATTCGCCAATACCTGGCTCTGAACTCACCAAGGAACCTTTCAGATGGGACCAGAGATTGTTCTCCTTGGTCTTGAGGCTTTCAGGAACTCCAGCTATTGACAGAGACACAGGTTTAGTTGCCAGCGATGCTTCACCCATTGATGCAATGTGCGAAGTCACTGCCGGTAAATAAATTCACAGCCTGAATACGAAAATGAAAATACAATACGTACTCAAATAGTTTCGTAATAATTGCAATCTCATGTTTTAGGACGTTCCTATTGCATAACATCACACCGAATGATGATGCAGTGTATCGATTCACTAGTACAAAAAGTACAATCAGGTGTTGTGATAAATTTTGAAAAAATAGGTCCAGATCCACCGCCCTTGCCGAATGAAATACTCCCGCAGCAACAACAACAGCAGCAAATTCAGCAGCAACAGCAACAACCATTGCAACTGCAGCCAATGGTACATTCAGAGATTGACGAGGAGAATTCATCAATTTCAACGAACGGTGTGAGACCACAATATCTCCCAACACCAACAATTGTCGGTAATACTGCATGGCATTCGTGTCGTCGACTCATTTACGTTCCCAGATCAGCACAAAAAGGTTTCACCGTTGGTTTTTGGCCAATACCAGAGAGTTTTTGGCCTGATTTGAGTGCAAGTTCATTACCACCACGTTCAGCACATCCTAATGTTAAGTTTACATGCATAAGTCATGAGCCAATGGTAATTGAAAATTTACCATTTGATAAATATGAACTTGAGCCAAGTCCATTAACGCAATATATTTTAGCGAGAAAACAACCAACAACATGTTGGCAAGTATTCGTACCAAATTCATATAAATCCAGTGAAGTTGGTCATCCATTTGGTTATCTAAAAGCAAGCACAAATTTAACGTGCGTCAATCTATTTGTTATGCCATACAATTATCCTGTATTACTGCCATTATTGGAGGAATTATTTAAGGTTCACAGATTAAAACCGAGCAATGAGTGGCGAACGCAATTTCAAAATTATATGAGAACAATGCCAACATATTATGCTGCATCATTGCGTCGAGCATTAACAAAAATGGGTGCACCTACACCATTAGCACAAACATTAATACCTGATAATATGGATAATTCATTATCATATAGTGTTTTGAATTACTTGAAACGTTTGAAGAATCAGGCGAAAATTGAATTTGATCGATTGTGTAATGAAGTTATATCAAAACAAGTTGCAAATGCTAATGCAAATAAATTATTGGCTAATGGAACAACTAATGCTGTGACAGAGGGTGTCAGAGTGATACCCAGAAGTCCATTGAAAAAAGATCTTGTCTCACATCCACTGTTACAAGACAAATTCACCGGTTTACGTGATCAGTTGAATGAATTTGGCGGTTTTGTCGTTGGTCTTGTGAGAAATCAACAGCAACAGCGGGGCGCACACAGTTATCGAAATGCATTTGATGTACCACGGAAAAGTCTTCTAGATCAAGTTGTTCGGATGCGTGCTAATTTCCTACAACCTGGTTTAGTTCATACGAAATTATTGGATGACGATTACGTTCACTCCATGCCAGTTGCTCAAATGGGAAATTATCAGGAATATCTTAAACGAATGCCGCCGCCATTGAGAGAAATCGAAAGTGTACCTGTCCGCCAACATATGTTTGGTAATCCATTTAAGATTGATAAACGGATGATGGTAGATGAGGCTGATATGGATATGGTCGGTGCGCCATCGTCATCGTCATCGAATTCATCCAATGTAACGGGCAATTCATCAATTTTAAATTCAACCTCAGTATCATCGAATATAACGAACTCGGCGGGCTCATCACTCCCATCTGGAGTATTATCGTTAACATTATCACCGGCGAAGCCAAATTCAAAACGTTCGGCAGATAGTAATAGTGGAAATGGTAGTTTGAGTCCAATTGTTAGATTACCACCAAACAAAAGAAAACCGGGACCATTACCAAAAGATTTTGTCTTTCGCAGACCCACTTATACTTCACCAATTAACAAATCGCCTTCGCATTCGCCATTGCCATGGACTCAGAGTTTAGAACCAAAAAGTCCAACTTTACCACCACCAGAAATTGATATACCGCATTCACCACCACCACCACCTCCACCGCCAACACCACCACCACCGTCCCCGTCGCCTTGTCCATTACTTTTATCAACTTTGCCGCCACCTGTACCGCAAATGAATTCAGTAATAAGTGTTCCATTACCCGGCATTTCAAATTCGTTGATTTCGCCGAATCTACCAGATAAATTGACTAATGGCTTATCAGATTCACCGATGATTCCAATTTATGAACCAGCATCCATGGAAATATCAGAAAATATTTACGAACCACCGCCAATGGTTTTACCGCCAGTAATATTGAATAACATTCAATCATCATTTAAACATGAAAAAATCGATGTCAAATTAGAGGCAAATGATGTTAATTGTGACTTGCATGTGAATAGTATTGAAAAGGTTGGAAAACACGAAGAAACATTGAGCAATCATGTGGAGGATAAAATTGAAATGAAAATGGAAAAAGAATGTCCGTTAACGAAAAAAGAACTGGATGACGTTAGACGACACAATTTGTCAATCAGAGAACTTGTACACAAAGAAGTGAGGAGAAGAGGCACGAGTAAGTTTATTAATATTCATTTGAGTTCATAAATCATTTTTGAGTTAATAAGTTGAAATTAATTTTTGCCCTCTAATATTTTTTCCACAGATTATGCTACGTTATTTTCGCACATTAATCAAATAAAAGGAACATTGGATACAAGAATTGCTTTTGTCAATGATATTGTGACAGAATCACTTCGATTTAAACGTCAAAATTTAGCAAAATTACTCAAAGAATATCTCTGTTCAATTCAAGAGGACGGATGGATGGCGCCAATTAATTGTAAAATCAATCACAATGGTGCGACAAAAACAAGCTAAAAACAAATTTTATTGCGAATCGTTCGACACACTGATACATATGTTTATAGACATATATATTGTATATATGTTTAGGTCTAAATGTGATTTTGTTACAAACGTGCGTCGAAGAGAAACACAATTGTTAAAGAATGTTACATATGTTTATAGCCTAATGCCACTCTTCTTATTTTTGTTTGTTTTTTTTTTCTTATTAATGAGTAAAACAAATTTAATATGGATTTATGAATTACTGTTCACTTGGGTATGTTGACATGGGAAGGGAGTGAATTGTAGAAAAAATTGCAAAGGAAAAAAAAAATCGAATTAACGATGAACCAACACTCATAAGTAATGGTTTGCTCTGTCAATTATAATTTTTATCGGTGGGTCGACGAGTTAACCCATAATTGGATTATTGTTGTACTCATTTAATCATTAATTCCTTTTTAATTGTTACGGTGAAAATTTGTAATTGAAGAATTAAGTATTTGATCGTTATTTCTCGGTATTAAATTGTATTTTAGCAAACGAACAAAAAATTCAAGTTTCTTCATCAGTTTAATATCACAACAAATTATTGGATCATTACTGGCTACTTGTTTTGTAGAAACATTAATCATTGTCATTATCAAATCTTATAATGATTCCTATTTCGGATCTATAGATAATTTGTTCGTTCTCTTTTCTTCTTTTATATTCGCTATTGACACGGTCGTTTCTCTTTTTTTTTTTTCATATTGGATAGCGAATTTTTATGTTAAATTTTTTTTTGTACGGCATAAAAAACAATGCAAATAAAAAAAATTTCATGAAAAAAAGGAAAAAGGAACTTAAAGAAAATGATTATGACTTCAAGTGCGATTCAATAAATTATTACGAATGCTTATGAGATATGAGACGCAACACAGAATAACTTTCCAATAACATTACCCAACCTAGCAATTTGTAAATATGTATTTTTCACGAAATTTCAATAAGAAACATATATAATTATACTATATTACTGTTCTGTACATACATATTAGTGTAAATAAATAGCAATTGTTATAAATATAATAAATTTTTTTATAAACAATCGAATGCACGTTGTTGTGTGGAGAATTTGGAGTTTACAATAGATGAAAGTTGGTGATATTCGTACGCCCATCAATTGATTGTACGATTATTAATTGTTGAATAATTTTCGTCCAAAGATATTGGGTTCTCCGTAAGTACTTGTACCATTTGAGTTCATTCTGTTATTGATTTGGGCGTACGAATAATTGCAACCTATTCCAATACGCCCTGAAAAAAAAGTTGTGCGGCAAATAAATCGTAATTCTGTGCCTGTATATAAACTGCAAGTGTTGAAAGACTTTGATTTACACTTGAGTCAGGGGCTACAAGACCAGATCATACAAACAGAATGACGAATGCCGCATTTTATTCAAATTTTTCTACTGTACACTGGTGCCAACCATTAGATATCGTGAAACTAAGATATATAGTGAAATTACAGATAGACATTTCGAAACGAATAAATGTAAATTACTGCATTTATTCCATGCTCTTTTCGCCGTGGTGAAATTCAGAGTTGAACCAAATGCTTTACAATAATATAACCAATCATTTTTAAATTACACATAATTTATGTGAAAAATAAATAAGAATGATGAGATAGGTCTCTTCAACGACACAACTACTATTGTATTCATCAATTCTAGGGAAAAATGACAATCAATTATTTTCCCGCAACTACGTCTATATGTAAACGATTTTACGTGTATGATATATACCCATTATATCATAGAGAAAAACTATTGGGAATATATGTTCCGAATGCAATCATCTTTATCTAATTTTCTTTCAACGAAAAATTCGAACTGACAAATTGTTTATGTCATTCTAGGGATTTTTGGTGGATCAATTTCAACCTTGAGATAACTTTTTTACTTCTTTTGATCAGGTTCATATTAAATATATATATATATCATAATCGTATCTTCAGTAACAAAATGGCCGCAGTTTAGTCTTCAGTGGTATGACTCTCTTTGCTGTTTGCCAAAAACCACATTGGAATAGTGAATTATCGTAAAATTAGAAGAGTGACAATATAAAAATTGTTTGGATTTTAAACGGGTCAAGTGTTCAATTTTATGAAATAATATCTGCGAATCCGGTAAGAAGAATTGATAATTTTTTTTTTTTCTCATAACGGTTATAGTTACCTCTTTCTCTTTCATTCGATCATTCTGTTGTCCTCATTTCTTCTCATAATATCTTTTTTCTCAAGTCAATTCAATATTCATGTAACAATTGTACCACAGTGAACATTTGTAAAATATATAGTTGACAATTGACAATTGTCAATCATTTTTTTCGGGGCGTGTAACAATGGAAGATATTATCACATCACCCATGTTCAGTTTTTCAACAATAATAGATTTATTTGTTTCGCCGATTGTCTTTTTTAACTTCTATATTTTTTTTTTTACGTCGTACATTTCGTCTTCTTATTTTACAGATAAACATTGTCACGGAATTTTATATGATGTTGCGGCATCAGCATCACTCTATGCAAAACCAACTCAGAGATCAGAACAGGTTAGATTTGTATCTGTGATGAATATATATTTTATATTAAACAAATGTGTGTTGTATATGCTGAACACTGTGAGTCATCATACAAACAAACAAAAAAAGAAGGAAAACAACAATAAATTAGAAATATAAATGTTTCTAAACGAGGAATGTTTAGTCAATGGCAATTACAATTCTTATATTTAACGGAATATCGTAGCTTCGCAAAATATTATTGCAGTAATTTTCAGGATTTTTTCCGAGGAGATCGAACTGTTACAGAAGCTTAAACGTATATTTACATAAATATATATTTTTTCGAAAAGGTTAAAATATGTATATATATATATTTTACCTTTTCAAAAATACTAATGAAGTTCAATTCTCATGATTCTTGCCAGTTGTAGAAGTGATGAAGTTTCCCACTGTTCAGAACTTCGACGAAACTTGTCATACAGTTGATAACGATTCTGTTCACACGTAATTGTTTATCCAAAATTTTTTACAACCATCGTCAACGGAATTATCGTAAAAATAGAATGTTCATGTTGATAACCGATGAAACTATCAAGTATCGTGTTTGTTTCCATTTTTCGCTTAGTTTTCCTAAATTCAAAAAAATAGAAACTTTTTAAATACTGTAATAATTTTAGTACCAATAACAGTCACAGTTGTAAGAATTGTAAAGAAAATTAGATAATTGATTTCAGTTAAATACGGGCGTCACAAAGTGTGGCACAATTCATGTAAAAATTGTGAATAGCGGTAGAGTCTATAGTTTCTACAATTAGTAACAATCAATAAGTATTTTAAATGCGTACTTATTCATTCCCTGAATAAAAAAATCCGCAGAATCACTTTAACAAATACCTTCCAGACTAAAATACTTGTTCTGAAATTAGAAATCAATATTGATTAATACCACGCAGAAGCAATAATCACAACCGAGAAATGAGCAAATAAATAATAATTATATTTCCTTTGCAGAATGGCTGGACCAACACGTCAGATGACGCAAGCCAATATGATGTCGCCACATCAACCACAGCCACATATGCATTTACATCGCGGTATGCATGCACCACCCCATCAACAAATAATATCGCTTGCCGGACACCAACCTATGCATCCACATATTCAACATTCCGGACCACCAAGGCAGCCTCTTCTCATAGGAACCAGTGCACAGAATCCAAACAGTAGGTTTTTTATCGGCAATTAGGTTTATTAGTTCATTTATTTCATGATTCCTCGAGTCATCTAACGGGAATCGCTTATATTTAGTTCACACATTTTTTCATTCTGCATCGTGCTTTGCACACAATTCTCTTTTTTAATCCAACTTTTCATAATTCAAAAGAATTTATCGATTATGACGGAATATTTTGCTACCAACCGGTGATTTAATTTCCCCTAATTTTTGCGGCATTGGATATTCATTTGGAATATATTGACAACAACATTCCGAGTTATTTTTCAATTGAAGTATTCACTGTATTACAACAATATGTATGTGGAGTTGATTATATACTATAAATCGGATTTTATTAGCGAACAAACAGGTTATGGATAGCAGTATGGAGAATAGTGGAATTTTTTGATTTTTCAATACCTACACTTTCAATTATGTTTAATTTTGGTAGGATCTTGACGCGATATAACCCTGATGTATTGGTTACTGCTAAATGGTGTGGAAGCCAAAAAAAAATGTGATCCATCAATCCTACCGCATTGTAGTGATTGACTATTTGGACCGACAGGATGCATCGAAGGTCGGTTCATTAATTAAATTACACGAGAAAAAAATTCAATATTCTCTCTTCTCACATGCTGATTGGAAAAGAAATGAACAAAATAATCAATTGATTTCCGTGGTTGACATACAGAAATATATTGGAGCTTCTTTCAAATATTTCTTGGTTAAACTGATGTGAAAATACACTATTTGGACCTGAGACTTGTCGATGCATCATTATAAAATCATCATACTTTTTTCATATTCTTATTTCATTACTTTTAGAAGCTTGAAATATATATTGTGTTGTGGTTTTTTATATCATTTCATTAATTAAACATTCTTGTTTGTGAATATGCTTTTAATATTTCCCTTCGAAGTAATATTTTCCCTATGTGGTTGTGTTTTGTATTATTAAATTTGTATGAGCACGGAATTAACAGGTTTCCCAACCTCTTATCACTACATCGCATGCATCATTCCTCATTCCAACTTCATTGGAAATACTTCAATATTAAAAATGGCACGACAAAATATCGATAATAATGATACTAATTTTTTTTTGTCCTTTCACATCCATTGATAATTCAAAGTAAATCATAATTAAAATATTATTGTGAGCCCAGGCACTATGGTTAACATCGGCGTGAACAGACATTCGGACGTGGCAGTACCTGTAACTCTTCAAAGTCAGACGGTCGTACAATATCAATACCAAGGAAATGTTCATCAACAACCGCAACCACCACCACAACAGCAACAGCCGCAACAACAACAACAGCAACAGAAACATCAACAACAACAATCCGACCAAGCGATAGCCAATGACAAAAATAAATCATCAAGCCGCGATGGCAGTAGAGAATCTAGGAATCGCAGTCCATCAAATCAAAATCACGACAGTTTAAATTCAAATTTGGCAAACATGAAAGAGAAAACACCGATGTGTTTGGTGAATGAATTAGCTCGATTTAATAAAATTCAACATCAATATCGACTGACAAATGAACAGGGACCGGCGCATAAAAAAAGATTTACCGTTACATTGAAATTGGGTGAAGAAGAATACGTTGCTGACGGTCCAAGTATAAAAAAAGCTCAACACAGCGCTGCAACTGAAGCATTAACAAAAACATTGTATATACAACCACCACCAAAACCGCGCGCAATGCGTATGAGTCATGGTGGTAATTGCCCAAGTGGTACGGGTAATTATACAAGTCATTTACCGCCTACTGTCGAATTGAATGCATTGGCAATGAAACGTGGTGAACCAACAATTTACACATCAAAGCACGCCCCTCCTCCCAATCCACAGCCATTTGTCGGACCTGATTTCAACAATATACCTGATCATTTACGCATGTTCAATCCACATTACACACGGAGTATGAGTCGTTTTTATCATGCGAAACCTGACGGGCTTTATGTTGTTACATTGAAAGTGGGTGAACGTGAATTTATTGGACAGGGCGTTACTGGTCAAGCGGCACGACATGACGCAGCGAGTCGTGCATTAGAACAAATTCGTCAACTTCCATTACCGGAAGAGACAATACAAACAACAAACAGCGAAAATAGTGCAACAACAGGAATTGAGGATCCAAACGCGGAATTAAAAAGTCCTGTGTCATTAGTTCATGAAACTGCTTTGAAACGTGGATTATCGGTTAATTTCGAGGTCGTATCCGAAACTGGTAAACCGCATATTCGTACATTCACAACAAAATGTATTGTAGGAGAAACAATTACGCTTGGTGAAGGTTCATCGAAGAGAGTGTCGAAAAAACGTTCCGCTGAACTTATGTTAGATGAATTAAAAAGACTCCCACCGTTGCCTGGAATAGTACAATGTCGATCATTACGATTGAAACGTAAACCACCAGCTACAAAAAAAAAATCACGAAACTTGATTAAAGATTATCAAGAACCGCGATCGGATGCAGATATGGCCGATGAAGTTAATCCAATATCGCGTTTAGTTCAAATACAACAGGCAAAGAAGGAGAGAGAGCCTGTTTATACACTTATTGAAGAGAAGGGTGCACCAAGACGTCGCGAATTTTTAATGGAAGTGTCGATAGGTCAACACTCAGCGCAGGGAATCGGACCAAATAAAAAACTTGGCAAACGTGCTGCTGCCGAAGCACTTCTGACACAGCTCGGTTATACAAAACCACAAGCGCAGCCGACGAAGCCGTCGATTAAAACATCAACAAATGATAATGAAACATCCAATACAGAATGTAAGCCAAGAAAAGTGACATTCCTTGAGGATGATAAGCAACAACATCAAAATGAAAGTCAAAGTCATTCGTCAGTTGGAGGTAAATATTTTCGCATTGTTCTGATCTTTGTTCTAATACTATTTATGGTTCACATCCATTGATGTTTTTATATCGTTTATCTAATAGGAAACAAAATTTGTTTTCCATCAGGCACAATTGGACGTCAATTGGTACCTGGATTATTACTAGTCGATGGTGGACAAGAGAATAAAATAAATAGTGGACCAAGTGTGCAGACAGTCGCCGAAGAGTTACGAGAGCAACAGCAAAGGAGTCCATCGGGTATATCGCCGAAAGAACAGCTTAAATATCTCGCACAACTTTTAAACTTTGAAGTTGAATTTAGTGATTTCCCAAAGGTACGTTTCGAGCAACTCGTTCCATCTTATCTTCATGTAACAAATTCAACTAAATAATGAAACCGAATTTTTCCCCTGTAAAACAAGAAAGCAAGTGGAAATATTTATATGCAATTATTTAATATGGTAGAATTTTCAGGGCGTGTACAAAGAATATTTGTCACTTGTGTCATTGAGTACTGATCCACCGCAAGTTTGTCACGGTCATGGACCAACAACCAGCGCGAGCAGAGATCAAGCAGCACTGACCGCACTTCGCACACTCAGTAAACTTGGCCTTGATAGCGTGACAAATACGCAAAAAAAAGAAAAATCAACGTCCGCTGATCAAGCGAAAAATAATATCCTTAATCAAGTGATCGATAAGTAAGGATATCAATTATTTCGAAAAAAAAGGAGAGAGAGAAGGAACATAATTGCGCGAGATGAGTTTTAATTTTCCAGTATGTATGAATTAATGAATCGACGCTGTAGTGTTTTTGTTAATTTTATGTTTTTACTTTTCTTTTTTTTTATCAATTTTTTTCGTCGCTATAATATATAGTGACGAGCGATCAGCAGGTAACCATTGCTTGAAACTATATTGTCGTATAGTATCTTATTTTACTCGCAGTATTATTGCCCGTGCGGAATACACTATTTGTTTCGTTCTTTTTTTCCAATTCACATCAGATGTGGAAAATAGATTGAAGAAATAATGTGATGGTCGGTCAAACTACTTAGATCCAAAAGAAAAAATTTGTTTTTCTCTTTTACTTTGTATTTTTTGGTTTGATGGGTTTTCCGCGGGGGCAAAGTGAACACAATGAATCTGCAGTGGGAGATTTTTCGACTATTATATATTTAATTCATCAGACACGATCGAAGTATAAATAATAATTCTGAGACAAAATTGCGGCCATGTCTCCTTAACATTTTCGATCACTCTAATTCAATTTTTATTTTGTGATTTCTTCTCACACTGTTTCTACTCCCCTATCTTCTTCTCCTTGTCTGTCCAAACTTTACTTTTGATAAAATCAACGAAGTTTAACAAGGAGAAAAAAAATAAATAAAGCGAAATCAACCAATAATTGATGCGAAAAATCAGTAATGCAACTCGGAATTTAATTTTTATTTTTATCAGTACCGATATGTTATCTTCTCTTTGTTCTTTTTTAATAATTGTTTTGGTATCTATCGCCCTTTCCAAATTCCTAACATTTAATCATGTATATTATTTTGTTGTTATACAGCCGTATTTCCAATCAATTCCAATTGATTCGTTATTTTCCATTAATATGAGAAAAGGGAGAGGTGAGAAAAAATGGAGAAAACTCCTGTATGAAATTTTCTTGTGGACAATAGTTTACAGTTTAAAAACACAAACTAATCCGTTGCCTCGCGATTGATGCATGATTAAAACTGAATTTTGTAATGAAATCTTGAAGCAACGTCAATATAATAAACTGTAATTTTATTGTCTTTCAGAGTGATTGTAAGAATTTGTGATTATAAATTGTAAATCATTTTTTTTTCCCGTGAGAAAGCACCGTTTGTCGTTGCAATGGGGGATATTGAATGCTGAAAAAAAAAACAATATTTTTTTCTATACATATTTTTATTGTTTTTCTATTAGACGTTGATGAATTGATGAGTATTCTCTTTTTTTTTTTTTAGCATTCTTGCGTTTTTGTATATGATTCCCCCATTTTTGCAGTTGTTAAATTCGAAGAAATTTCTCAAACTTAATCAATCTTATTATCATTGGTATAAACATAATAAATTAATTGAAAAAAGATTAACATGAATATTGATGAAGTGTTTTGAAGTGCTTTTTATAATTCCTGATGACCGAAAATTGATTTTCAGCATTAATTTTCGTCAAGTATAAGACCATTCGACAGTTAAGTATTTCAGTACGAGGTAATGCGCGTCAGGGTGTCAAGATGAACGTGTTGAAGTCGATAGGTAACAGTCACCAAAAGAATTTTGTTTGTACGAGACTCGCTATGTTTACTGGAGTGTAATTGAGCTGTATAAAAAGCAATGATGTAGTCAGTCATATCAATACATATGTATAACATTCTAAAGTTTATGTCAATGACGTTGTTCAAAACCAATTGTAAACTGAAATAACGCATCATTCTATTAACTCGACAATTGATTTTTTTTTCCTTTCAACACAACAATGGCTTCGGAAGGTCTTTTAGATTTGTGACAAATCGTTCGTGATCTCGTGTTGATAAATTCCTTTGCTGAAAAATTTACAATTTCCTATTGAAGAGATAGCAGAGAGCTAACATACTAAAAATGATCCAGGGATCCAGAATATAAAAAAAAGGAGCATACAAAAAAGATTCCCGCGAATATTCTGGTAATTTTGTACAGGACACCTGCAACAATGATGGCGCAAAGAGTTCGGCACGTTCTTCAGGATCTTGTTTAATATTCCTGAGACAAAGTACGAAATAAATCCAACAAACATTATTCAATGGGTATATTACGGTTCCTAGGATCGGGAGGGAATGGCACTTTTTGGTGAGCGAAAAATTAGGTAACTATAGAGACAAATTATGTCCAAGTATTGCGTTTGAAAAAAAGAAAAAAAGGCAGCTCGTTAGAAAAGAACTTTGTAGATTGATATATTTTCGTTCATATATTTGTCAAAAAGAAGTCAAAATCTTTGAACAATTCCTGAACGCATTCTCGTTATTTCTCCAAACAAATTCTCTCTTAATTGTACGTCCGACCTTAATATATCTAGTAATATATCACAAAGCATGATTATCCAAACAACAAAAACACTCCTGTTGAATTGTTGGACTAATAAAAAATAAGTTAAGAAAAAAATATATGACATATATTCAAAGAATGGTTTAGCATCTCCTGCTCTTTCGGTATTTGACCAAAGAATTTCCGCATCGTATTGGTCATACTCCAGGCTAATCAGATAATTTGCTATTATGCTGCAGATAAAAAGGTGAAATGTAATCAACCATGTTCGTGTCCGATATTCGTCGTGTAACCAATAAGCTTTTTGCCATAAGGCTCGAAGCAATAGGGCGTACCAGTAGTACGTTGCTTCATAATGAGTGCAATCCAACTCTCCCCTGCCCTAGAATCATATAGGAAGTAATAATTAATTTGAGTACAATCTCATCTCGAGATGTGATGAAGTAACGCAATCACACTTACCACTAGCTTTAAAGCACCATATCGACTATAAAAAACTGTGAACCAAGTGCAAACTAACTTCCCTTTACGTTCATCATCGTCCTCAGTTTCCATCCAAACTGCGATCCATAAACTCATGAACTGAAAATTTATAAGCAGAGAATAGATAAACGTATTTTTATATTTATAAAGAAGAGTAACTCGATATTTAATACGAAATAGATTAAATTCGTTTCCTGTTCTATTTTGCTTATGATAATTCCGTCTACAGATATTTTTTGCTAAATTCATATTTTATTCATTGAAACCATACAGTAATATTTAGTTTTCATTGCTCTTGAGAGAACGGAGAATAATATGCGTACAGAGATACGTTTATGGAAAGAATTCAAATTTCTATTTAACTTTCCTTTTTTTTTTATTTGGCGCTAAAAATTTTTGCTACGGTATGTTGCACTTGTTAGAATTGTTTTCATCAGAATGTATATTATGAATATAAATTTAATGGTGATTGCTCACCGCGTGACCAAATCCCACAGCCGCATTTGCATAATCCCCCATGATTATCTAAAATTAACAAAAACATAAATTACATAGATTGCAATTGGTATTATAATGGAACATATTTAGCGAGTGTCGAAGTTAATCGAAATTCAACGAGACGTTGGGTTAAATCCTCCATGCATTTATAATCACACATTGATTCAGACTGTTGACATTTTTTCATGATATTCTTGCATTGCTTCATCAATTTAATTCACTTTACAAGAAGTGGGAACTCTTAGAGACTCTTGCCTTGATATTGGAAAAGAAACGTATACGACGTTGAAAATTCTGAACTTCTTTTCATTTCAATCAATGGAATACCATCGCAGAATATCCCTATGAACTTATGGAATGAAGTTCTGAATATTTTTCTACTTACAGCTCTGAGAACAGATACAGATCGTACAAGTGTACAAGGTCGTAAATTCAATATCTAATTTTCACTACATCAATTCTTCAATATTGGCGGAAACAATAAACAAAAAATAAAATTATCGATCAAATTGACTTTCGCGGGGTATTTCCTTTCAAATCCTCTTCAACAATTTTACATGAACACATTGAAAGGAAAAATAAAATTTCTTTTTTGGGAGTATCCTATGACTTGTACATCTAATAAATATTATGAAAATTCATATGTCATTTTACGCCAATTCACAACTCTCATGACGAGCTACCAATATTATGGCATATAAAAAAATACACTGCTCAAACACGCTTATTTTCAAGCAATGCAGATCAGGTGTGACCATTGAATTGTGCTCGGGGACTTGATTAATGAGTAGTTTCCTCATGAGTTGTTCTAGGTATAAAAATAATCATTTAGATATTTACACATTCCATATCGTTATCTATCTTTATAATGCGTTTCTTTATTTTGGAGTACTCACTTCAAAGTTCATTCACTTTTGTTTCTTTTACTTTTTGACATCAATTCCATGTGAGACACTTAATTTCATTAATTCAATTTTCAGTATAGTTGAGACGTTCGTAGCTCCAAAATATCGGTGAAAACTCGCAGAATTTAGTAGAAATAACGACAATTTATTCACTTGCACATATAATAGATACACAATTTATTTTACAATTAAATTTACAAGTCTCTCGCAAACGTGAACGAGTTTTTCATGACATTCTGATATCAGATAGCAAAAATAAAATATTATCGATCAATTCCAACTTTAAAACTGAAGCAATTCAATGTACACAAAAATAATATCATACTTTATTATAGGTAAAGTAATATTACATTTCCAAAATTCACTAACTCAATAAGTTTTTTTATAATATAAATGATAATTCAACAAGCCGGTTTGATTTTTATGGCCGACTCATCCGAACTATCGTAGGATATGGAAGATATTAATATGGCCTACGCATTCCTAGACTGTAAGAACCAGTCATTTCGGAGAATATATAAGGGATACTGCTGGGGGGTCGGACTATTGGAGGGAAATTGGTGGCTCGCCATGTGTCTGCATTCTTTCTGATTGTCGGTAGATATTAGAGTCATCTTACCTGTATTTATTTGATGCCATGACTAAATCGGCTGAGGGAATGTTTTTTAGGAATGTATAATGAATTCAAAGCCTGTATTATAAATTTGGTGACGAGTGATTCGCCCACGTAATAAATAGCACATATATTCAATGAGAATAGAATTACAATCGTAGAACAAAAATACACTCGTAATAATTTGACTTGTGTTCGAATATGAATCAGCATTCAGAATGTTATCATTACAGTTTGATCAGGCGATTAAATATGAAAATTCGTGTGAGTCGTTATCAATAATTAAGTGAAGATAATTCGGCAATGGAAAATAATACAAAGCTTATGGGAATGATTGAAATTATACTGAGAATGAAATTTTTACAATATTTTTTTTAAATATGGACGAAAATATTTTTCTTTTATTCCGATAATACGATATTAACATATGTGTTGTATTTATTGCTCTACTGAACGAAAACACTGCTTTCAAACTCGATTGAATGAAGATGCCGTTAATTTTCAATTAACTCAATCAAATTATATATCATGATACAGAAAAATTGAAAGAATAAAAAACAGAATCAAGATATTGTTCGATAATTTTCCTAAGTTTAACATTCTATTTCAAGACTATTATAATCAATAGCATCACAAATCTAGCCACTCCCCGATTACATTTTGTGTTTTATTTTCCCATCATTTTAAATCACGTCATGCATCAATGATTGATTTATCCTTTTTTTCCTCATGAAATCTCTCATTCCCCATCGGCCCCCACCCATGATGTTCCCGCACTTAAATTCAATAATGAACAAATTTTATTATTTATGCAATGAAAATTGTTCACTTCCACATTTCTACACAATACAAATTGATACTTTTCACAGCAGACTTCAAACTTGTTGTATTCAAGTAGTGAGTGAAGAATAAATAAATTTTTCTAGACGATTATATTGAGATGGTATGTGATAAATGAAGAGAAGGAATTATCAAAGAAGAAAAAAAAAATCTATACACTCATTCATGTGGGAATGGCTCGTTCCCTTCATCTCAGTCCATTGCCTGTCTCGTGAGGACTCCTGGCGTATTGATTGACACTGCATCAATGAGCATGAATGTCCACAATAGAAGAATGGCCTTATCGAGATGATAAATCAACGATAGATAAGTTAGGAGAAAAGCATATGACATGTAACTAAAGATACCAAGATGATTGTCTTCTATCTCACTATTCGACCAAAGTTTTTCTGCACTGTATGCGTCATAGTTTCGACTCATTATATAATTTAATCTCACGATGTAGACTGATATGCAGAAGTTTATCATCCATGTTTGTGTTGCACGGTGGCTGTGTAAAAAATAAGCCTTTTGCCATAAGGCATGAACTAATAATGCAAACCAGTAGTACATTGCCGTACGATGCATGCAATCCATGTCCCCCTCGCCCTGGAATTATGAAAAGAAAAAATAATATCAAAAATTACATTTCCGTAAAGAAATGTGATGAGGTGAGACAATCACACTTACTAAAAGCTTTGAGATACCATATCGACAGTAAAAGACTGTAAACCAAGTGGCAATTAACTTTCCTACAAGTTCTTCATCTTCCACGGTTTGCATCCACATTCCAATCCATAAACTGAAGTACTGGAAATAAATGTGAGAAAATTAATAGGCATATATTTTGATTTTCATGTGATAATAAAATAGAAATTTGTAGCAAGTAGAAAAATTGGAAAACTGAAGTATAATAGTTAGGATTAAATGTTTTGCCTCGAAATCCAATCACTTGCAATTGTTTTTTAATGTATTAATGATCCAATTGGGTTTCGTACATATGTTTCGATGAAGTCTGCGTATTTTATTTATCAAGAGAACTACAACGGATATTTGGTTCTTCTTTCTCGTCGTTTGATTGCAGTGAAGGGGAAAAAATATACACCACGAAGAAAAATGGGTTCTTTGAATGGAAATATTGTTTAGTTTTTTGTACTGAAGGATTGAAGAAAAATTGAGTTTTCTATTCTTTTTTTATTTGTTTAGAGTAGACAAAACATTCATCGGTTGTGTAATGTGGAAAACTTTGAAGGTATATGGGTATAAATTGAATGATGTTCATTTACCATGTGACCAAACCCCATTACTGCTCTCGGATAATCCTCCATTATTATCTGGAATTTCCAACAGCGAAAATTAAAAAAAAACAATATAATTTATAATCTCGTTACTCATTTAATTTAATACACTGGGCAGATTTTTTTGGCATTCAATATTAAATTTTGGCCATAATCCCAGCACCTTGAAAATGGCTGATGTATAAGACATTTAGTGCGGTATTCACACACAGTACATTTCTCTACTTATCGTTTCACTTCATTTATTTACTTCTGAGCACTTACTTTTGACCGTTTGTTCAATTTCCTTCACTTTGTAATCTTGAAATGAATTCCACTTGAAGCACCAGATTTCGACAATTTAATTTCCAAAACGTGTAAGAGATACGAGACTGTGGACAATTTTGTACTAACCCCGACTGGGTGAGAAACAATAATTTACAATTTGTGTGAATGCACATAGAACGGGTATAAAATTGACTTCGAATTGATTTGCTATTCTATTGACAAGCGCGTTCTATCTATCAACAAGTTTTCCATCAAATTCAGGCAATAAAATGGAAACAATCCAATCGATAAATCTCAACTGTTTAACTGGAAGTATATCGCTGTAAACAGAATTGAATTCATATTTGATCACATGGAAAGATAAAATATACATACAATTTAATTATGTCAAGTTAAATAACATATCACAATTTCAAACTTCTTTCTTTTAATTTAACATATATATAAATATATATGTGACCTGCTGCGTTTGAATTATTTACCATGATTTTGAAAGTTAAATATTTGTGTTCATCACTGATAATTTGCTCGGTTAGAATAAATGAAAAATTTCCGTCAATAGATATAAGAAGAATACCGCACTATTGCTGGCATTCGATCCACTAGGAGTCACAAAGTTGTTAAATATAGAAATAATGTGTGAATCGCATTCATTGATTTTTTTTTCCGATGGAGAAAAAAATTCAATTCAATTGCAATTGATATATTGATTTGATACAATGAAAATGCATTATGTGATAGTTAACATGAACATTAATAGTTTTATTGTTATAATTTAGGTGGAGGTGTGGAAATTCATCGGTTGAATAAGATAAACGCAAGATTTACATTTAGCTGCGTCACTTGAAATTCGATAAATATTATTGTTTTCTTATTTACAACACTGCCAATCCAATATTACACATCAATGTTTACAAATGAGTGATCTGTACATGCAGTACCTTGTTTCATTATAAGTTCCGATTACACTCACATATACTATTCTAATTTTCTGTCCCACATAATTAATATTACAAGCACGATAATTTGATTTTTCCAATACGTGAAATTGTGATGTTTATCTGGATAGTTATTTATGGCTTAGTCTAGCATGTGTTTTCATTTGATACGATATATTTTCTTCATATTTATTGTAATTTTAAGATTCAAATACTTTTTTTTTATTACTTACAACGGTTAATTTCTTACATGGATAATGGTCTGATTGAAATTTTTTCATGACTAGAATACGGTACAGTAAATTTTATCGTACAGCCATGAGAGCGTCTTTTTTTCCCTCTTTTATTTTGATTATATATATACATATATATATATAATATAAATGCTTATAATTAAAATCGCGAAAGGTCATTGATGCTCAGTTTCGTAGAGAAATTCGATAAAAGTTTTTAACAATAAAATTTATTATTTGCGATTAGTAATTCATGTGATTTTTCACTGCGTGTTAATTATTATTGTGTATTTAGATGTTTTTGCAGGAGATATTCGAGGCGAAAAAATTTGTATGGAGGTTGCGTTTTATCTCTTTTTTTTTCTTTTTTTTTTCGTGTCTACGCAATTGGATGGAATCTTGTCATGCATTTGTCTCACTTTCTTCTTTATCTCTTTCTTATATGTCTGACTTATTATTTTTCGTTTTCTTTGATAATACTCTTTGTTGCGAACAATGTAAATACAATTTGATGATTAATTTTTCAGGCTGATAAATTTATTTTGCTTGCCATATACATATTAGATATAGTTTTTGGGTTGCATCTTAATTTACGCACTTTGAAATTTCTCCAATATTTTTCATTATTCGAGAGCAATTCGGAGTGTTGAGTGAGAATATCGTCGCTCAATTTCTTAATAGTTAGTGATTCCAAGAAATTCGAGAATTAGATTTTTATGTCCTACTAATAGAATTTGAGCGACAATATGTCAAATATTTCATCAACAAATTGTGCGAATTATTTGTTACGGATAGTTCGATTGTTTGGATTGGAATTATTGTTAAATGATCAAAAATGTATAGAGAAATTTTTGAGGCAAATTTTCTTTCTTGAATTTTGAAAATATTGCGTAATTGTTGCAAATTTGTTGTAAAATATTTTTGCAATAGAACTTGGTTCATAATTTGACAGTAACCAACATTTTCTCTCGAATTTGCTTTATGTTTGTCAATAACTTTAGCGTTCCGATTATCACAAAATCTAATAGAGACATTTAAACAATTCAAAAAAAAAGATTTTGCGCCATGTAAAGGCGAATATTTTTCGTATCCCAAATTTTTCCACACCGTGAACCATAAAGCCGACACGTTCAACGAAAACAATTCAATTGTTTTTGATGAAAAAAAAAAAATAAAATAAGTTGCACAAGTCGTTAACAAAATAACCAACATATTTCTTCCGGCATTTCAAAGAGTGTGAGAATAATGAAATTTATCATGAAATTCCCGAAAGATACAGACGCTAATAAAGATACATATACATATATATATATATATGTATTAACTCATTAAATATGAAATTTTCATGAAAATATCGCTTACTCACAACAATATATGACAAACTTCTTTTGATTCCTCCTCCAATGTTTTCCATCATATACATTATTTTTTCATCTCTTTACATATCATTGTTATCATCATCATCATCATCATCATTCTCTACTTTATCACATCAAAACTTTGAGGTACTTCGTTGGCATCAAATACAATAACATATTTTTTTCCCATTCAAATCATTCATCAATTACATTTATGCATTATTTATATGTTTCTTTAATGGAAATGGCGTGTTATTAATTACTGATTTATATATCATGACTGAAAGCTAAATGTAGAGAAGTATTATATTACTTTCGATAAGGATAGGCTCAATTAGAATCGTTATTTATAACCAGTGACTCGGGGGCTGAAAGATGTGTAGCAAAAAAATATTAAAAGATTATTATTTACAATTATAATTATATATTATGCAATACCTTATCACTATACAATTAATTATATTCTCTGGGGTAATATTTCTCAGTCGTGTTGTCTTAAAGGAGCAATTGGTCATAGGATTTCCATTCTCCATTAAAAAGTTTTATCCTCAACATATTTGTTTTCTCCATTCCCCTCATTCTTCTTGCGTACATATATTCGTTGGGTTTCTCCTTAAAATTCTCGTCACTCCTATTCCTTTAATCTTAAATCTATCTAGTACTATATACAGATACTAATTTTCATCTGTTGCACATGGGGGGAAAATACGCGACCCAAGAAAAAAAAAAATTCAAGATAAAGATCTATATATATTCTAGAAAAATAAAAAGGTCCTTAGGGTGCAGTTCTTCACGATTGTGTCATGTGGAATCGAATTCGCCTGCTCGATAGAGAGAGAGAGAGGCGGATCTTGAGTATACGTGACATCCTGAGACGTTTAAATTTTTTTTTTTTTTTTTTTTTTTTCACCAACAAGTCATAGAAACATATATGTGTATTTACAGACAGACAGACACATAACCACATACACGTAGCTTGCGCATTTCTTTCTGGCCACATTTATAGGGAGTCGGATATCGGAAAAACTTTTGTTTCGATGTCTTTTATCTTCACATGTGCCACGTCGTGTCCAGCATTATTGAGGAGAGAAATCGTCTTTGAAATTAGTTTGCACTTGTATAATATGAGGGTATGGTTCTCGTTGGTCTAATAACACCGTATCCGACCTCTATACACCCACTCAATTCTCTTCTTCACATGTTCTAAAGTTTTTTAAGTTTCTTTCAGCGATATAGCAAACAGCAGGATCAGTTGAGTGTCCCGTGGTCTGTTTTGTTCCATCCATTCTGTAAAGTTCTTGATATTTGACTTGGACTTCGAACAGGACTTCTATTGGCAGGATAGTAAACACATGGACCTGGACTCGATAATCGTGATAATTTTTTTAAACTTTGAGTGCTATTGCCATTACCATTTGAATGTATATTATTGTTTCTAACAATAGTTGTATTGGATCGATGATGATGACATGATCTTATTGAATTTCTTAATTCAATATTGGTGGTATTGGTCACTATTGATTCGTCATTGGTATGAAATTCTGGACTATCACGACCACCACCACAAAATCTTGATCTACAAAACAGTCTTATGAAAAGTTTTTTAAAATTTCTTCCAAATATAACGTAAACAATGAAATTGATGCTACTATTGATAGTGACAAGAAGATTGCCAGATTGGACCAACCATGCTGGTGGCAATACTTCAAACTTTTCAAAAACATTTGATGCAAGTGGAAGAACATTGCACACAATAAAAACTATAACGACGCAGAGTAACATGGTAGCAAGGTTTATCTCACGTCTTTGGTGGCGTGACAGCTGTTGAAGATCTCGATTTGCTTTTCTGACCTGTGTAAAGAAAGAAAATAGAATTTATATAGATAAAAATATTGAGATGAAGAAATATAAAAAAAGGGGATTTGAATGTTTCAAGTTGTATATACACGATGGAAATAAACTCGTGTCACGATGAATTATTTCGCATTTAATCCTGTTCTGTCTGTGAGTTGTAGGCGTGTTTGTTGGATTTATATTTCCGTTGATTTCGAGAATAAGGAAGGAGAAAGAAAGGAAACTAAAATAAAATGAATACTTCATTCAGCGAAAAAATAACCAGTGGAGATTAGCATTTGTTATTGGAGATGGCGAGAAATTTTATTTGTCCTATCGATTTAATTCTCAAGTGCGCTTTCATGATTTCAAATGTTTTGTTTAGTATTTATAGAAGAGTGAATAAGAATAAAAAGTATATTCCATTTCGTGACCGAGCAAGTGAGAATTATTATTAATTGTTGGAGAAAACGAAACGTTCTTCAACGGTTGTGATTGAACATTCAAGTGCTCTCACAAATTTCTAAGTATTATGTCAGTATATTTAAGCGAGTGGTCAAAAATAAAAACCACATTTTATTCACCAGATGAGCGGATGGTAATATTCATTCACTTTGCGAAAAAGCGGAAAAATTTGATAGTTCCATCGATCAAATTTTATACTATTGTATCAGTGTAAACTCGCGAGTGAATAAAAATGAAATGCATACTCTATTCAGTGAAAAAACCGATAAAAGATTATTATTATTTTTGCAAATGCCAATTATTTCTCATTCTATCCACCAAATTGTCAAGAGGTCTCACAAATCTTAAAATATATCATATCGAGATTCATAAGCGAGTAAATAAAAATAAAATACATACTACTCCATTGAATGAAATAGCGACTTGGAATCACTATTTGTCATTGTTGATAGCAAAAAAAAATTATTGGTGCTATCAATTGAATTCTTAACTGGGCTCTCAAGATTTTAAATGCAAACGAGCAAGCAAAGATAAAATTCATACATCACTCAATGAAAGAGCGAATGGGATCTTATCATTATTTGTTTGAAATAACAAAATCATTTTTTCCTATTATTGATTAAAGTCCTGAGAGTGTTTCGGAATTTGAAAATTCGATATCAGTATATTTAATCCAGTGAGCAACCAAAAAAATACATACATCATCCAGCGAAAAAATGATAGAATATTATGACTACTTATAAAAGAATGTCAATACTTTTCCTTGCTATCATTCGAAGCTCAAGTGCCCTCTTTCAAAATCTGAATTCTACCATGGAAGGATGACAAGAGTAGAGTATTATGGAGTGTTTATGGTATGAAATATAAAAAAGGCGAAAAAAAAAAAGGAAAACTGGAGTGTGGAGCAGAAATGTGAGTGACTACATGAAGACGAAATGAAACTAAGAAAAAAAAGGGCTGACCATTCACTGTCGCATATCGATACGGCAGTTTATTTTTCTTTTTCTTTTTTTTTTCTTCCTCTTCACGTTTTTATTTCCTTAAAACATTTTTCTTTTCTTCTCTTCAACTGGCTCGCACTTTATTCTATCCATATACCTCCAGGGCATTACTTTGGCGCACGACGGAAGTAGCGGGAAGAGGTTGAGCGCCGAGCTGAAGCGCGAGAAATATATTACCAAAGTGGCCCCACGTGGAATGTTACAGTGAAACTGAATGTGTGTGTGTGTGTGTGTGTGTGTGTGTAGCATCAGTAGAGCGAGAACTAACGATAATGCGCGGCTTACACGAATTTGTCGGCTTTTTTTTTAGGCAGCAATAAGGTACCTTTATAAAAGACGCTTTGTCAAAAGACGTGATAAAAACAGCGACTGTATAAAAATTGAAAAGTGAAATAAAAATAAGAAAGAGTTTCATGGTGATGTTTAATATTCTGAAACATATTCGCCCATTTCCTTTACATCATGTTGATGAAGATATAAAGTTCTAAACGGTTTATGAATCATATCAAGAACTTGCATGTTAAGAACTTACAACATTAATGAAGTAATCGTGTGAGGACGATGAGAAGTTATGGGAATTTCAAATCTCATATATAAATTACTCCTCAACTTGTTATCTCGTGTCAATAATTCTCCTTGGTGGAATACTCTGGAGATTTATTTTGTGGTATGACAAACAAACATTGCAATACGTAAAATATTTGTATATCAAATAGCTAAATATTCTTTCATATTTGATTACACGAATATTTCTTGCTTGAGAGTTGTTATTGGAGTAAGTTTATTTTATGACAGTTGACAAAATCGAAAATGCATTTGAAACGTGTGGGCTAAAATGAATTGGAAATGCACAGGTGAAGGGTGTCGAGGTGATTCACCTGCTGAGTATAGAGAAAGTTCTATTTGGGAAATTGGAAATGGTATCTTGGTGATATGTGTACATTTGTGTATGTGTAGATATGTTCGTGTGTATTCTCCATGTGGGAATGGGTACATATGCAGTACGGGTCGGTTTGGTGGCAATATTTTTCGGAACGATCCCTTATCTGGAAAAATATCGTCGTTTCGCCTCGCAACGTTATTTCCAACTGCAAGAGTAAAAAGCAAGAGCGAAAGAACGTGAATGAACAGAGAGAATATCTTCAACGGTATTCTCCTCATATAATCCAAGGATGAAAATGTGAATTTGTGTTACTTGAAGATATGCTGTTTTGCAATTCGATGGAAATTTTCACTGTTATCAAAGTTGCTATTTCCATTTTTATTGTTTTGAGTGGGCGATATGAAAGTATAATCGACTCATTGTATGCAAGGAGAGTTGGAGTCGAATTATTTTATAAACAAAAGTAGTTGACAAATATTGAACATTGTTTTCTTTTTTTTTTTTTTTCAATTATTAAATATTATCTTGGGAATAAAACTACATTTTTTAATATGGTGAAAATCGTAAATGGAAATGGAATAATAGGATTAGCATGAATGTCGTCACGCACTGATAGCATGAAATTACTGTTCAGTATTTGTAATATACTGATGATGCAAAAATGCAAAAGCTATATGAGCGTTTGTAACAATTACAGATACTTATGTAATTTTTATTATAAAATTAATATAATCTTCGTTTAAATGAGTGCTATTGAGCCGTCGAATTTTAATGGTTCTCTCTGCGGTCCACTGTTGGAAATATTATTTAAATAACAAAAAAACTTTACCTCACCTCTTATAGCTTCGCAACATTGATTACTTGAAAATAAAACATTCAATGCAGAATTATTGAAACAGTATTGAATAGAAATTCTCTTAATCTGGAATTACCCGAAACAATGTGAGCAGTAGCATTGAATACTCTTCGGCATAAATTACTGTTGCTGTTGTCAATTAACTATGAAAAAATTATGGAAATCGGAACAATGACTAGTCAAATGGTAAGAAAATATTGATACCTCTAAAGATGAGTTGTTCCAATCAACGTTAATATATTTGGAGTTATTATTAATTTGGAAATATTACCGATCTAAAACCCATAAACTAAAACTAAGCGAAGAGATGATTTTCAATAGCCAAAACAATGAACATATTATAGTATATTGGGCTCATAACATGAATCTGCATCATCAGTTTTTGAGTTATGTTACGGTAAAACATTTTCATACATGCGTCGGTGTGCATCAGTGTACATGTGTTTCTACACATAACAAAGTGAGAAAATTCAACTGATTTTCAAAGAGATTGTATTGTTCGTTGGCGCCATTAGGATGATTGATTATAACATAGAGAAGAGTGATGGGGCGATAAGTACATTCTGAACACACTGATTAAAATGCTGTCTAGCTCGCTCTATTCACACCTTGAATATGAACAAACGTATTTACTCTCCCTTTATAATCACACTACATCGACACCTATTCATGTATAAAGTTGGAGTACTGAATATGTTGAGTGGATTCAGCCATGCATAATTATGATCCTGGAACTCGGTCAAGCGGAAGCCGTTCCTTATTCTGGCTAATGATGAATTTTGAAATTTCAACTCTAAAGTTGAAATCACACACTCCAAAAACAATGCTAAAAGCAATCACTAATCTCTCGATCATTGGAATTATTTCAGAACTGCATTCATTGTGAAAGACAAAAGTTTTTCATGAAAATATTTGAATCACATTTTTTGTTTTATATTACATGATCATCTCACAACGCATCAAGAATCTCAGATTCTTCATCCAAAGCTATTGACAATTTTAAGATGAAGAATTAAATCAATTCTAAAGAAAATATCCTACTTGTAAAAAGACATATTGTAAACAGTCAATCAGAGAGAAACGTAATATTTTACAGTGATATCAAGAGTGATGTTCAACACAGTAGCATCATTAACCTTTCGCAGCTTGAATGTTTCTTCTAATATACGACTTTATGGTAAATTGGAGTTATGAAGAATGTTAGAGCCGTTGATTTCAAATTTCAATTAAAGATTCCAACTTTAAAAATATAAAGACTCGGTTTTACATTAATTCCAGGATTATTTCCAAACAACACCGCTATATAAAACGTTCATCTTGAATTTCAATATCCAGAGTTCGGATTTAGAATCAACGAGCTCACAAATCTATTTTTGTAAATATTGACGATTTTTTGAACTCTCATTGTTCAGCTATAATTACATATTTCAATGGAGAAACTTCTATTATTGTGGCATTATTCATCTGAAGAGTGTTGTGATGAAAAAGAAATAGCACAATTAAACTATCGCGGTGTTTTTTAATGATATAAAAAACTTGAACATGGAAAATTATTCAGCTATGCAACTGTGAAAGTATTCGAACAGAGACCATAACTTCGTGGAAAATTAAATGACATCTATGTAACTGATCAGCTATTTTCTCCTCAAAACAATCGATTCGATATAAAATTAGCATACATGTAATACATAGTTTATCTACATTCCAATCTGTTTCAAACAATTTGAAAAAAGAGCTTACGCGGTCTTGGAACCCAAGTAACGACATAGATATTGGATACACACATGCATTCATACATATACATTTAACATATACATATATACGCATATAGTATAAGTACTTATGACAATGTGAATGTGCGATGCGGAATTTTACAAGAGGAAGCACATAGGAGACCGTTTCGGACAGTAGCGATTGGGGCCATGCGGATGCTCCTCATAAATATTTTTTACAACTGAAAAACACTTGTGGGGGATGGAATTGGGTTACACAGTACTGTATCCAGAGCAGCACGGGACTTTTCTCATATATACATGTACAATATATCTCTGCTGGTCCGATTTCATTTTATTATTCTCGTTTTTACTTTCATTTTGTCCTTTTCGTTTTACTTTTCCCATTCAACCCCTTATTCTACTGTTCGTTGCACTGTTTCATCTATTTCAGTGCATATTGGGGTCAACACTGAGGTCAAAAATATTGCTGCATTACTGTAAAGAGAGTTTGGGAGAAAACAAGCGGGGAAATGAGGGAGAGAGAGAGAGAGTTCCTTGGCGCCATGCTGCAATCACTTTATCATGTTATTTGTGTTGTTAATTTTCTTATTGTCATCCACACATGCAATTTCATACCACAAATTTTCTATATTAAATCGATACTTTATGTAGGGATGTTGAAAGCAGTTTTTATCACTTTGCATTGTGTCAGAAAAATATCTTAAAATGGTATAAAAAATTGTTGTTTGTACTTTTGCTGAATTGTAAAAATGAAAAATGTTTCGGCGAAATATTTTAGATTACTGCGATAAATCTTTACATTATGTTTTGTTTTCTAGTGCAATAATATTCTTGATGTATAGATACTTACACGCCGATAAATCGCCACATTGAATACGACCAGTGCAACAAATGGAAATGCGTAGTAAACAAAAAAATACATCCAGTTTACGTATATAGTGATGTATAGATTATTTGATCGTAAAATGGCAGGTACAACGCAGTATATGGTTACGTTATATTTCCAGTGGATCTCTTCTTCTAGATCCACCTCCCAGAATCTACAAATAAAAAACAGATTATTCATTATAATAAATATTTTAATCTTTTGTGATCATGATATAATTATATAATATTTGTGTATCACCATTTGCAATTACTATATTTAACTCTGAACACATTCTCTTTTCTATGTCTTGCGAATGAATGTTTTTGTTATTTTTGTTTTTAGTTCTCTATGTAAAATTTCAAACACTTTTGATAGTATATAATCGATTTTCCAATGTAACTTCCAAACTTTTAATATTTTGTAATGGAAATTGAGAAAACTTTTCGTGAAAGTGTGATACAATTTTTCGCTTGCTATATTCTTCTCATAAATTTGTATCACGTGAGATGATGAAGAATAAGGAGATATGACAGATTTGCGATCTGTTTTAGTGACATTTTCCTTCAATAAAGCCAATTTTTCGGTTCGTATTCCAATAAAAAAAGTTTTGTTTTACAGGAAACTTTACTCACTTGGGTAGATTGTAGAGGATAGAGACAATAATGATGCAAACTACAGCAATTCTAGCACGACCGTATGTACAAAGGGATCTAGCTCTGAGTGGATGACACACAGCAACGTAGCGTTCCATTGTCACTGTGAGTGTCAGATAGACTGTTACCATTTGCGCTGTGCACGATAATGGATAAAGGTAACGAACAATTCGTGGATACGTTTCGAATTTGTAACTGAATAATAGACCAGTATATGCGTAGATCGCTGGTAATCCGTGAATTAGCACCTGAAACAAATAAAAATGAATTGATTATTTAATGTAGTTCAAGAATTATTTGTTCTCTGGAATTGGCGAAGAAATTCTTTCAAGATTCCACTCTTATCAATTTCGTATTTCGGTCTTTGAAGTATATCTATAAAATTTCGTCATTATAATGCAAATTTTCATTCCATCACTGTTAGAACAACTGAATTTCTAAACAATTATTTGCGTTCCATGATGAAAGTCGAAATGTGAAAACTAATTGTTGAATTTACTGACATTAAATGTAGGTACAGTTAAGGCACACAATTTATTCTGCTCAAAAATCAATGAGTGATAAGACGTCTGATTCTGATGTCGTATTCGGAAACAGCTAACAATTTTGTATGTCAAGTTTCAAACTATTTGTAGGTTTTTGAGAGGGATAATGTAAACTTCAAAGGGTTGAAATAATCGAAATAGAGCAGCTTTTTGTATGTTATGTTTTCACTTCAACTACTTCACATCCAAAACTCCTCTCGGTGCAATTTCATTCACCAAAATTTTCCACATTCTACAGCGGAACGTCATTTGTACATGAATATTTATCATCAAATACATTTTGCCATGCAATTCCCGTTATACAATCTTTTTTGTTATCCATAATTCCAATTCTTCATCTATATATATTTCAATGGCATTTAGAAAAATTGAAATATTTTATTGTTTGGTAGATAATTCAGAGAATGTTTCTTCATATCATCATCATGAGAATTTTGACTATTTTCTAATTAATTGTGTTATAAATTCCTATTTGTTCATTGTAATCTGCTTCATTCGTATATGATTATCGATATTTATTCATATACATAATTGATAATAGCGAATAAAAAATTTCCTCGGGGAAAACATTGTGAGGAATTGAAAATAGACTATGTGTAAATCTCCATTGACCATATATTTATTTGAATTCTCAAATTTTAGTTGAGTCTTTTTATCGATAATTATTAAATTATTTCTTGCTCTTGGACAATTTTAATATCACGCAATGTGATATGCGTGCCAGATAATTAAAGTGGTAGGCGAAGCGAGAACACAGCTTCATAATTCACCCAAAGACAATAGGTGTATAGACACGGACACACTAGTACGAAGCGATTATTAATTTACCAGTACGTTTTCGTGAAATTAGAGAATAATGCAAGCTCGTAAAATATATTCAAAGGTACGGTTGAGGAGAAAAAAAAAATGTGTATATATAGAACAAGGGATTTATGTGAATTTTTTTTTTTTCCTGCAGTGAAACAAGAGAGATTTGAATTTTGTTGGAGGCTGTGGCCACACCCCTAAAACTCCTTTCGCAGCAGACATATTTCCAATAAAGTGTCCTTTGTGTTACGCGTATTATTTTTTTTTTTCCTCCATATCTTCTTGTGGAAAACAAACAAAAAAATATCTATCGGACGTGGATTCCACATATCTACAGGAGGATCGAAACACTTTGAGGTATAGATTTATATAATACATGAAACGTTTATAAAAGTATGGATGTAAATGTCGTTTGAATATATTTACTGTAATTTTCTCCGTCTTATCATGTTAAAAGGTGCAAATGCAACTTTGACTCTTGAAACATACTCGAGATCATTAAGACATCAAAATTTTCTATTTCATGGTAGTTTAAACAAGGATTTTATGCACTGATAGAGTAATTTTGTAGATATTACAAAACTCCTTATAAATATAAGGAATGATTCTCCAATATCTGTTTGACAATAATTAAACTCTCAACTGTTACACTCTGAGATGCTGTATCAGACAAATTTTATTTCAGACAAATAGTATTTTCCTGATGCCAAATCTATCACTGCTGCATGAAACTAATAATGTGTTGTGTCTAAATGTTGATTTAATGATTATTCAATCAAAGTTAAGATAACGTCAATCTAGCTTCGATAAATCTTAATTTCAAATTGAAATCATATTCTTCAACACCTTTATGAAAGTGTACCAACCTAAACGTCGATAATCATTTAATACTGCTTTCATCCTATGTGAAATGAGATTTTGTAACTGTTACAAAACATTGATTTTTATCTGATAATGATTATTAATTGAAAATTGATGACACTAGTATAAATTGTGTACACAGTATAAACAGTCTTTTCAATTTATTGGTTAGTTTTTCCAAATCCACGACATTTTATTAGTTCATTTTTTACCCAAATGGATCTTGAATAAAAAACTGCTACAGAAATATATTGAACAGTTTTTATCATTAATCACAAGAGCGTTAGTTATGGAAATATAAAGATTGAGATTCGTGAACACTTTTCATTCCCATGTGAATCACAGCACGTATAACAGTATATAAAGAATGAGTGACGACGCAAAATTGTTTTAGTTTAATTGTCACTGCTGCGATTGCTGAACAGTTTTAGTGTTTTTATCACCTCATTTCTTGTTAGTCAAATCTAATTATTCAGGGACGAAACTGGGTTCATTAGTTTAACAAAGCGTTGTTATATTCAACTCGAAAAATTTGTATATGAAAACAATATTACAGTGTATCTCATGGAAAGATAGTAAAGATTTTTACATAGTACAGAGTTCAAAACTTTTATATTATGAAAGTTTCACAATAATAAGAGTCATTATCATCTCGCCTGTTAGCTCCCACATATATTATAGCTATTAAAATAAAGACTAATAATATTTAACTTCCGGATGTCCACTCTTTACATTTCGCAAGCTATTATTATAACGTGAACGAAATTCAAAACAAAATACATTTTTAAATGCAATATTGTTGGTAAAAAAGTAATTTGTCATGTGAACAATGAGCCATTTCACGTTCGATATTATTTTTATAAATACTTTTTCACTAAACTCTCTGCTATATTTATCACTTCGAGACCAATGGTTCAAACACGTTGCGTTTTTTTTTTTTTTTTACAGCGTATGAGAATAATTAATATAAAAATTGCTTTATCCACTTTTTATGATAATTTATCTTGATAACACTTTTACTTTTTTTAATATTATTATTCAGCCATAAAATTTGATTTATTGGCTCTAAAAAATGTTCCTACATTTTACCGAAAAAGTGAGCGTAATTTTTATGATAGATGTGTTTATGAAAAAGGGGTAATGTGATCCTCCGCATGTACTCTCGATTGAGAACACATTATTTATTACCACAATTTTTTTTATGGATTCAATTATTTAGTGACAAAATTTGATTTATCAGTTATGAAAAAATGTGTCGACATTTTGCGAGGAAAAAATTGTTGTTATTGTGGAAATTTTGCATGCTCGCAATGCTCTTATTATCATCATTATGATATATTTGTCGTCTGGATCTGAAATAATATATAAATATGAAATTTTCATTTGAATTGATCGCAACTTACCGCAGTTATAATGAGAACTGTGTCGCATCTTGCCAGTCCAATGAGTAAATAATTAATTGAAGATTTCATCTGTGGCCTCGATAAAATTATCATGGAAATAATATTTCCAAAAAGTCCAAATATCCCAACGACATTCAGAAGTATTCCGTTGGTTACAAATTCAAATAATGCACCGTCGTTTAATTCAGCGTTACACTCTAATGTAATATTAGTTTTATTAAAAAGTCTAGGGACAGATGTACTGGTAAATTCATCAGATGATTTGGTGAAATTCACCAATTCTGAACTGTCCATCGTTCACAAACTCGTATTTTATCGTCTCCTAACGACTAATTTTTAACTCTCCCGTTTCTCTCTCGTTCCACGTTCGTTACCTTTCACCACTCACGCAGTATGGTAGGTTTCCCTTTTTTTTTTTTCTTCTAAATATATATATATATATATATATTATTCTCTTCTTTTTTTTTCCGCCTTCCACCTCGACTTTTTTACGTCACCATATTTGCCCGTCTCCCGATGGAGTCGTCGATGCAGTTTCTCGGTGGGTCCCTCGTGTGCCGTGTTTTAACTCTTGGGGAATCTACCATCGAGCCTTTTTCATACCACCAACCCCAATCGTGTCACCGATGATCAAGTTTTCTCATTTATTTCTGCCATCGTTGACCCATCGTTTGGTGGAATGGACAATCTATAAACAGATAAATTTGATGGATGAAAAAATGAAATTTAATGGGCGATAAAAAAACTCGACATTATCGACATATTCTATTGCATGTTTTTTTTTTTTACTTTCATAGTTCACAAATCTGAAATTTTTTGATGTTCGGAAATTTATCATTTTGCGAATATTATGGTTATTAATTAGAAGAAGGGATTCGAATGAATCAACGAAATATGATCATTCATCAATAGTTTTTACACGTTATTGCAGTGTGTCTCTGAAACGTTTCGACATATTTTTTTCAAAACTTTTGTTCTGGGAACATGACAGCCATTTTTTTCTCTCCAATTATCCGATTGAATTGAAATTTCCGAGGAACTTTCACTATTCTTATAACTATCTTAAGACGTACAGTATTATTTTTCGCAATAACTTTTTGGAGGAAAAAAATTGGGACGTTTTTCATTAATGAATGACAATTTGACTGTAATTAACCTTTAAGAACCTTCTGGACTGTTGAAGTTCAAATGAACGTAGAGGGAATTATCACTGTGACACTCAGCAAAATACTTAATAACATCAAAACTTTTTTTTTCAAAAATTCAAAATCAAATGTTCAAAGAATGTTTGAAGAAACTGAAAATCACAATTAATTCCATATTTTCTTCTTTTGAATTTATTCAACGAAAAAAAAAAAAAAAAAAAAAACCCCTGTGTTCATCCTCAATAGTTATTTCAGTTGAGCATTAATCTATTGAATACATAAATATATTCATTTGATGATAATTATCCTACAAGTATTTCAATATTGTCAAAATAATTTTTCAAGTGACATCGCAGTTACGACGACAATATATATTTTTATCAGTGAGTAATGTCGCGCGTACACCGCTCAAATTGGGAGAGACGTGACGACTGTTTACCGACGAGACTGATACGAATAGGTACAAGGATAATTCTTAGCTATTACAGCCAGCATGTTTGCATGTCATGTGGGAGATGAATGCATTTACTTGAACTCTTATTCAATGATCAAAAGTGGTGCTTCACACTTGAAAAAGTAAATAAATGAATAAATGAATAAATAAATAAATGAATTAATAAATAGAAAATACATAAAACAAACAAAATGAAATTATGTGAATTTTGATATGATATTGGGGGAATATACAGTTAGAAATTTCATATTTGCAGAAAACTTTTGGCTACATTTGAAAATAGCTGACTCAGTCGCGTGTGGAGCAGCCGTTGTTCCACGTAACAACGGTGCACGTGGAGAATTTACCACGAAATCTGACGAATGAGCATAAAACTCCACTGGCAAATGGGCAAAAACATTCAAGTAACAGATGTCGTTGTATATATATATATATATGAATGAATGGAATTGTGAGAGGGGGGGAAGGAAAAGGTAGAAATCAATACAAAACACAATTAACAGAAAAATCCCCATCGGTAATTCCAGATGATTGCATTTTGAAATTCAGCTTCCGAATCATGAAACAAACAAATTTTGTAGGACATAATCAACGACGTTGTTCATTGTGGAATTATCACAACAATGTTCGGAATTTAAATGTTGAAAGTTGAGAGCAAAAAATTAATGAATAAAAATATCATATATCGAGTTGTCAAAATTTGATTGGTGTTTGATGTTGAAGTGCAATAAGAAATTTTAGGGGGAAAACAAAAAACATTATAATACATAGATAACAAAATCATATTCACTTCTCATTTGAAACAATAATATTTTGATGTTCCATATCGAAACATTGGGGAAAATAAATGAAAGAACAAATATGTGTCATTAGGTGTCATTATTCTGCAGTGATAAACAATCAAGTGAGAGCAAGACGAATCGGTTATGCATTCTAACTATTGAAATAATAATAATTCCCAAATGTCAACAACGATATTTAAAATTCAAATTGAAAAATAAAAAAAGAAATGAATCAAGAAAACTATTATTTGTCAAGTTGTAATATTATTTTGTATGTGTGGGTATAAACTATACACATATGTATAAATGCAATATACCGTCACAGCAGTATAAAATGACGTGCCAAAATCTGTGTGATGTGGAAAATTATTTTTGGTCAGTAGTTGTGTCTCATTCATCTTTCTCTCTATCTCTTTTTTCATTCTTGTACTGACCCATTTTGGAAATTGATGACGTTCAAAATTGTTTCATATATCTCAGAAAAATACCAACAGACAGGTAGCAAATGATATGTGTCATAATTCAATTGTCCATATAAGCAACTCAAACAGAAAGAATACTAAAAATAGTTATGAATGAAACCAATTTTTTTTATTGCAAGGAAAAAGAAAATGCAGTGGATTTATACGTGACTCAGATTGAGAGAAGGAGATTAACGAATAGCCAATACTATTGTCGTAACGTTCTTTATCTAAATAGATATATTTCTTTGACCAAAAGCACTCGCTTTGAGTTTACACAGGACCAACCGCAAAATCGTGCTGTGATTTGTTTGATTAATTTTCATGTATATTTGCAGAAAAAATAAATTCCATCGGGCAACAAGCCAAGATGAAAATTTTTAATTAATTAATTATATATATATATATATATATATATATTTGGCTGTGTTGTCTACAATCTCAGTAAAATAAATGTAAATGTTTATCCTTTACAGTTATAGATTTTATTTAATTAGAGAAAAAATAATAATATAAGTAGCAACCCATTTTTTTTTAATGACGACTGTAGTATGTCTGGCGTCTAATATTATACATAGACCAATTCCACCTTCACTAACTACGGTCGCGACATTTTCGTCATCAAGATAACTATAGGGACTCTGGGAATCTAATTATACTAAAAGTGGGGGATGGAAACTGATGCACCAAGCGAGAGAACAGTAAAGATATACGAAGAATTTAGATAGGTAAAGTTCAAAATTAAATTGACTTGATGTATAAGAAAAACAGATGGTGTGGAGTACAGTGACCTTGACGTTTGGCAAGTTGGCAATTCTACCAAGTTTGCGCATACTAATGACAGTCATGATAAATCAACAAAGAAATAGATAAACAATATGATGTAAGTGTATGTTTGTTTTTTATTTGTAAATTGTTTCATTTATTTGTTCGTTTATGAATGAAATCAC